>JAOWBR010173146.1:374-11244 GCA_028571145.1 Dionaea muscipula
TCTAGTGACGGTACGTTTACGTTGTTCTTTTGAGTATGTTTTTATATCACCTCTTGTACCGTCATTCCTCACGTGAGTTATCTTCCATGAGTTCCCCTTTGTACCCGTGGGATGTGGCTCCCTCCTGTTACTTCCCGGTCATCTCCGTGCTACGGATTAAGGTGATCGGGCTTGGTTATATGACGTTTGACTCGAGCCACTACCACACCTTATGGAAGTTTCGATTTTTTTATATTGTATCATTCTATCTGATTTCTATTCTGACCTTGTGTACACCCCCAATTGAACGTTGTTATGCAGGTTAGGTTTCTCGCTAGGAGGATGCGGTGGGGAGACGACGTGGCCTCATAGGGTGTTGTTTGGTCTTTCCACTATTAGGTTTAGCTCTTAGTATTTTGGTTTAGTTAACTGTTGAGTTCCGTTTGATGTTGTTGGATTAGTGGCACATGTGCCTTGAGTTCATTTTGAGTTAGATGAGTAGCTCTGTTGACTTCGATTGTTGGTTGGGGAATTATTTCCCTTTGACTCCTAGTTTTGATTAGGGCATTGGTTGATTTCTTTTAGTTGATTTACATGCTTTCTAGTTCCACCCGTTTGAGTTGTTTCCGCTGTTTGAGGTTGGGATTTAGGCTTGTGCGGTCCATGGATGGGTCCACGGGTCGTACGCCGGTCCACCCGGGTGGGGTGTGACAAGTTGCCTCATGATCCATTTCAACAAGATGAAACTGAAGATGGAGGTGTTGCAATCGACACTGAGGATTAGGAAGTTCAACTCATGGCCACGCAAGTTGCTGATCAGGATGATGAGGATGAAACAATGGAAGATTCAGATTCGGATGATACAGATGCGGATTCGGATGATGATGACACAATGGAAGATTCAGATTCAAATGATGTTGATGTAGATGCTGATGTGGATTATGACTGATGCTAATGTCGATGTTGATGATAATGTCGATGGTACGTATTGTTTCCAACCACAAATACATTTATCTTTTTTACGAGCTACAACACTCACCTTTTCTATATAATACTTGGTATGTGCATTTCAACATTCCATTCTTCCATCATTTTTTATTTGTTTGTTTTTCGCTCTTATAATGACCCAGTGGTTGAAGTAAGCTATCACAAGATTTTTAGCTGGCTCTTATAATACTTGGCTATTTTCAGCTGCGTGAAGATCATGACCTGATGCTTTGCATATGGTTTACTTAATCTCTCTAGAGTGGGATATTAAACTTGTTGCAAGAAGCATATTACGAGTTATCATTTGTGTGTTAAAATTAAATGGATTAGCTTTACTTATGTTTAGGGAGAATGACTATACAGAGGATTCTTAAATTTGATAGGAATCATAGGATTAAATAATGGACGATTTATATAATAGAAATAGCTGGAAGCAGTTTTCCTAGTATGCACTACTTGTGTGGGGCTATAGAATAAGTGGGGCTAAAATGGCGGATTGTGAAGAACTTACAGAACTTCCTTCTTGGATCATCAACCCGTTGTTGTGCCGTGAGACACCGGAATAAATAATGAGTGTAATAATAAAAGATATCAAGATTTACGTGGTTCACCAATTGCCAAATAAACAATTGGGTATGTTCACGGACAGCAGAGATTTCACTATATTGGAGAAAAAATTGCAAGAGCTACAAACACTACACAAGTGTTCACACACATAGTGTTTAATCTCATTCTCACCCAATACCCAATACACTTGAGTATTTTCCACCCGCCCCTAGCTCTCACCACCATACAATCCCGTAGGATTTTTCATTGGCTCTCTGCCTTTGCTTTGGCTTTTCATTGCCTTTCTTTTGCTTTTCACTGCCTTGCCTCTTTCTCTGCCGAAGCATGGCTTTTATAGGCAAAAGAAAAGGAAGTCATTTCCTTATATTTACACAAGGAGAAAAGCACACGTTTTGTAGAGGGAAATAGTGGACGGTGGCACCAAAGTCTTTAATCCAATAGTAAAGGTGGGCATATAAGTCTTCTTGGCAATAGTTGAAAGAGGACTTTTCTCTGCTTGGACGGTGGTCTTCATTGGAGGGCTTTTCAACACCCGTCACCCATTAATAACTATTCAGCTGAATATTATTTCATTGTGATATCTTCATTGCAGGCGAAATAGTGAAGGAAGTTCCTGTTATTAGAGTATATGGGTCTATACCCGCTAGTCAAAAAGCGTGTGTGCACATTCATAGAGTATGCTTTGATGTGCCTTAAATAATCCTGATATCACTTTCCTTACAACACTGATGACCATTTTGTTGTCAAATGGTTATCGCATTTTTGCCACAGTGCCCATAATTTATTGTTACTCCTTTTGTTTCTTTTGTTTTCTCAGGCTTTGTCGTATTTATACTGTTATACATCCCATATTCAGATATACCGCATCAATCAAACATCAACGGTATGAGAAGAGCTAGAAAAATCATATTAACAGCTTCTGGAAGTATCGTTTACTTGGCAGTATGAAACTAGTTATTTGGGGACCGAAACAAATAATGTTTTGAATTGGCTGTTTCTGGTGTGCCTTTTGTGCCTGCCATTGCATGTTACCTGTTGAAAAGTTACAGGATTATCTCTTGGTATGGTGTGCTAATGTGACATGCCAACTTTTTGTAGGTGATGCATCAAAGAATGCTTTGCTGCTTGCCCTTGAAAAGGCCTTGAAGGTATTTTTGGCACCCTCATCGGTGTATGAATTGAATAACCAGTGTTTTTGTGCTTTGTGCATCTGTTAGTTTTACATAGTAATAGTATGTTGCTGGTGCTTGACTTGAACCATAAAAGCTCAAGGGAAATGCTGGTGCAAAAAGGCAACATGTGCATGGCTGCAGTATCGTTTGTGCGAGGAAGCTCTATGGTTATCCTTCATCAGAGGAACTATTTATGAAGCTATATCTGTATCCTAAATAGTCAGGTTGTCCGTCTTAAGCTTGGGAAGCAGCATAATTGACCTAAAACCACCTTGTCGAATAGGAAAACCTTTTTGCAAAAGCAGAGAGAATTGGCGCATTTCCCCAAGGAGCAATTAGATTATGGAAAATGTAATTGTAATAAAAATCTGGACATGAATATACTCCTTTTTGGACTACATCTTGGTCCATTGATTAAGTTCCCTATTTTAGCTAATTTCAAGGTGATTACTTGTGCTACTCTTGTTGATGCAATGATAGACAAAGACGATGTAGTTATGATTCCTGTCTGTTTGACGATCCTTTTTTTTTTTTTTTCCTAAGTAAGATCTTGTCTCTCCTCGTTAAAATAGTCATGTTTATTCTTTGTTTTGATTAGTTGCTCCACTTACATTGCAAAACTGTTTTTCCTTCTTTTGTTTCCAAACTGCAATGCTCTCTGCTTTCACTGTAGCTGCTAGAGCAATGGATAGCTCGGTCAAATGTTATGAAACCACTCTTTTAAATGATATAAAGGGAATGGCGTTGAAACCTCTAGAAGGATATGTTTTGACTTTTGTGCTGCTAATATTCTTTTCGTGATAAGTGAGCCTTAAATTATAGTTGAATGACCTAATTCCTTTTGTGTTGATAGTCTGAATGGAAACATCATTTTCAATTGTTAACTGTTCTCTTGCTATGTATATCTTGAGCTTTGCCATGGATACCTTGACAGAAGTCAACGCTACCACCCACATGATGTTGCTCGTGCTGCCGGCCTCCTGCTGGTATGTTTTTTTAGTGTGTGTTGATTTATGTTATTTCGTGGAACTTGTCTGATGGTTCTTTGAGTGACTTAGGTGGTTCTATTAGTGACTTTCTGTGCTTCCTGAACAGCTCAATCCATGTTGATTTGTCAGCCTGATTATGCCATTATCTGTGGCTTATTTACAAGCTAGATTCTGGAGGGAGATGTTGAAGGACTATAATAGTTGCCTCAATGTAAAAAACTTAAAACAATGAAGAATCAAATTTGATTATACACGGCGATCTTGTAACCGAATCAGTGCCATTTGAATAGTGAAAAGGTCCTGGTAGTGCGAAAGTTGAAAACAGGTTTCGGATTTTATGGAGTCAAATATGATGTATTTTCTTGATTATACAGATTCCTTTGGCCACCTTTCTGCTCTTCATGAACCTCTTCATTGAGTATTAGACACGGAATAGCTATTTTGGATATATTCTAATAATCTTGTTGCTGTCTAACCAAAATTACCTAACTCTGCACTGCTTCATTGATTTCCTCATTTGGGTTGTGAAGTGGGGACTAGGCTTCGTGGTCAGAGTGCTAATTACTTCGTAGTAGGATGAGAGGAAGGGTATCTTGTGTACAAGGGGTAAAAGGATATTGGAAATGTCTTGAAATGTATAAAATTGTTCAATATCTGGTACTATTGCGGATTTTCACAGGATAAGCGACATGTTTTGAAGTGTTTGCCTATATGATTGACACAGAGATTTACATGCTTTGCCTTTTTTATTTGAAGCATGTGAAGATATTGAACGGTGATTCACAGTTGCACTACATATGATCCCATGTTTCTGATATTTTTTGATTTCAATGATTTGTTGATCATTTTGTCTTACGGGAAATGGCCAGTAGACTGCATCTGATGAATATCGTATTTCTTTTGCAGGGAGGTGCAATCTTCGAGAAAAGTTTGCAGCCCCATGAATCACATATTCCTTTCCTCCTGCAGTTTCTGGTAATCTAACTTACTAGAAGTTTTGTTCTCTAAATTTTCTATAGCATATACTTCTTGCTTTCAAATCTCGTCAGTTGCCTTTATTTTGTGTGAAATTTCCTTATTTAATATCTGTTCCTTGTACTCTAGGTGTTGTGAATCTCTTTTCATGAAACTGATATTTTTTAACCTGCCGTAATAATGATCAATGCCTAAAAAGCTACTTAGATGCATTTTCAGTTAATTGGTGGGTTTTTTATTGTGGTAAACCAAATTTTTGGGTTGTAATGTCCTACCCAACATCCGCTGGCTCAAAATTGATGGTTTTTCAGTCATTTGTTTTATCTCATATATCGATGATTGAGATCATGGGCGAAACAGGGAAGTCCAATGACTAGGCTCCATAGAAGAAGGATCCTTGCTGTGAAGATGCGAGTAGATGGATGAGTACATAAACAAATGAAGTTAATTGAATTTATCTGACATGGTTTCTTTTGTAAATTGGATATGGCAAGATGAGTAGAGGATGATTACTGGTAGTGTTTTTGGACAAAAGTTTGTACAAATGTGTGTCTTTGTGCCCTTTGTTGTAAGTTATTTAGGATTTTTGATTCTATCTATCTTTTATATTTTTTTAGACTTTATCTTTTGTGAATTCGACCCTTTCAAATCCTATAAATATCACGCATAACCTCTTTTAGAGATTATGATTTCTTTTTATTTTCATATTCCTTTCAACATGGTATCAGAGTCACCAGGGAAACTCTAGTGCTCACCCTTTTTTTTTTTAATCGTCGTCACTTGCCACCACAAAACTCTACTCCATAGTCATCTATAGAGATGGAAATTCATGAAAGTCGGTGCATATTCCTCATTTGATCGTATAGGGTTGTAGAACACGCTGTGTCGACCAGTCCATTTTGGCTGCACCGTCGTCCGCCGCCACATGCGCAACATGTGGTCCTCACATGCTTCACGTAGGGATGATAATAAAAATCGAATCCGATCTGAACCCGACAAACCCGATTGAAATAGGGCGGGTCAAAGACTGGGTTCGCGACGGGTTCGGGTTTAAGTTAGTATCCACCCCGAATCCGAACCCCAACCCGCCCCGAGCACGTCTCAAACCCGTCCAAAACCCATTCCTCACGAATAATTTTTTTCTTTTTAAAATTTCTTTTTTATTGTTCTAATAATTTTTTCAAAATAATTTTAAAAAACTTAATTAATTGATTTGCATATGTTTGGATTTAGGTTTTTTTTATTTATATATATATTTTTATTATTATTTTAATAATCGGTTACGGGGAAAAAATTTCGGATACAATCGGGGGGAATCCCCGAACCTGTCCCATTACTATTCCTAGCCTTACATGATGCTGCGCGTGATTCTCACATACCCACATGCCGCCGCCGCCTGCCTACACCCCGGAGAGAGCACGTAGTCCTCACTCGCCTTACGTGCGCCGCGTGTGGTTCTCATGCTCCCATGGGCTGCCACACGTGTTCCTTATGCGTCCACACGCCGCAGCCGCCTGCTTGCGACTTGGAGACAACATACTCGTCTTGCCTTGGTGGTTCTTTCTTCCTTCTTCCATTCGTGTATATCTAATCTATCCTCTTCGGTTTGGTCAAACGCATGTAGAGTTTTGACCATTACTGGGTAGAGTTCAGTTCGAAGATCCTCACGTGATGCCGCGCGTGGTTCTCACGCGCCCACACGCTGTCTCCGCCTACCTACATCCTATAGAGAACACGCAGTCCTCACTCGCCTCACATGCTGCCGCCCGTGGTTCTCACGCTCCCACGGGCCGTCAAATGTGTTCCTTATGTGCCCACATGCCGTCTACTTATCTGTGACCCAGAGATAATATACTTGTTTCGCCTTGGTGGTTCTTTCTTTCTTCCACTCGTGTATATCTGTCCTTTTCGGTTGGGTTTTGCCTTCATCCATGCCTAAATCCTATTTCACTTCTTCGTCATTCATATGGTGATGGTTTTCCTGTGCAGATTTATCTATTTTCTTTTGCTGGTTTTCTTTGAATGGTTTTCTCTACTTCAGTGTTTGGGTTGTTGGTTGAATTCTAGTTTGGTTGAATTCTAATCTGGTTCCCTATGTTTGAGTTGTTAGGTTCTTTGATCGTATTTCTCCTTTATCGATTTCCTGGTGGGATTAATATGTTACTATTTGTGAATGTATATGGCTATCGAGCCCAATTTCACTTTCTTTAGTGATGGGCATCGACCCGGGGAGTGGTATCCTCGTCTCCAATTCCCGAACCCCGAACCCATCCCTGTCCCCGCCCCGATCCTCGTCGGGGAAATTTTTTTGTCCCCCATCCCCGGTCTGAACGGGGAGTGGGATCCCCGCGGGGATTCGGGGAACCCGAATCACCAAACTACCCAGCAACATACCATCGCCTAGCGGAGCATTCATCTTACAACACTTCTGCTTCAAACATTTTCTAAAGCTTCTTAAGAGGGTATCAGACACAATTCTACCTTGAGATCCACAGGAGTTGTCAGTGTGTTCATTACAAATTCACAATAGACAAATCAAAACAGAAACAAAGTAACTTCAAGGAACCCATGACCGCCACACACCGTCCTTAGGCGATTCACAAGCACCTTCACTGCCGCTTCAAATTCTTCCAGATCACGCTTCCTCGATGACTCATCGCTCATGTTAACTTCCTTGTTCGCTTCCATCTTCCACTGCTTCCTGAGCATCAACACATAAGCAACCGAAACGGTATTAGCAGGAGGGACAACACTCAACGGTTTCGGCTGCTCCTCTGCAATTGAAAAGCCTCCAATCTCGCTTGCTTCATCTGCCATGAATCGATTTTATTAATGATATTTTTAAAAAATAACTCGCTGAGAAAGTGAAGATTGAGTAAAGTCCAGGGACGAGGTTGAGTTGTTTGACTCGTTTGAGGGCCTGAGGCAGGCAGCAAGAAAGAAAAATTAGAAAAGGAAAGGAACTAAGGAAGGCAGCAGAACCGATTTAGCTTTAGGGTTGGAAGATCGGGACGGGGCGGGGATCGGGGCGGGGACCCCTAAAACCGGCCTGTACCCGATCTCTACTTTTTTTGTACACAACATCCCCGAACTCGCCCCGTCCCGGAAAAAATTCCCGAATCCCCGAACCGAACGGGACGGGGTTGGTCAGAGCGGTGTAAATACCCATCCCTAACTTTCTTAAGTTCTTTCAGCAACTACCAAACTTATCGACATATGTTCGAACGATAATAATTATTCTCAATGGTGTAAGTTGGTACTAATGCTTGTTCATGCGATGAAAGTGAATGGCCATTTGGACGAGCATGTTCGTAGTGTTGAGAAGGCTCCTGATAGCGCTAAGGCATGGGCTCGTACAAACGCTCGTCTGTATACTCGCATGATTAACTCTATGGATCCATGCATAGTTGACCTTATTACTCCTTTTGATGCAGTGAAATAGCTGTGGGAATATTTGGCCCTTTTGTATGTGGGCAAGGACGACATGAAAGTCCTTCTTTTGTGCTCAACAGGGAACTATTTTGCATCTTTTAAGATGTATGAGGAGTTAAATGTCTTGATGTCTATTTCTTGTGATGTAGCGGTCATGCATCAATAACGAAAACAGTTAGTTACCATGACTTTTCTTAGTGGCTTGTGTCCTGAACTTGATTCTATTCAGAATCTTCAGATCTTGGCGAGTAAGGAGACTTCGTTAACAAAGGCTTTTTCTTGGGCCAACCTCGCCGTTCGGCCATCGTCTAGGTTTTTACATGATAGTGGTGATCGCGTCGCCCTTGCGAGTTCTTCAGGCTTACACGACCGGGGTGGGTAATCAACCTTTTTATACCTATTGTCCCGTTGTTGAAACTTGTTTTAAGTTCATGGTCACGCTCTTACCATTACTACTCCTGATGGTTGATTGATTTGCTCCCATTGTAGAGCCCTCAGCCATACCCGCAATTGATGCTTCAAGTTACATGAACCGACCACTTGTTCCTCAGTCTGCTAATGTAAATTCTAGGATTGATTCAACTATCGTTTCCATTTCTATTTATCGGGTCATCGCGCTTACTTTTCAGCTATCCGCTATTGAGTTATTCGAGCCTCTGCTCTTTTTTGAGTTATTTCATTATGATGTTTGTGGACCTTATCCTGTTGAGTCTAAATCTGATTCCCGTTATTTCGTTTATTTGTTATGACTATTTCCTAGTTATATTTAATGAAGAGTCGTTATGAATTATTCTCCATTGTTAACAGTTTTTATGTTAAGATTTAGCCATAATTTTTTCTTCCTATTCGCCTCTTCTGGAGTGATAATAGCCGAGAATACTTTTCATCGTCCTTTACCTCCTTTCTCACCACTTATGGGGATATCCATGAATGTGTGTCTCGATACACCACTACAAAATGAAGTTGTAGAACGTAAAAATCGTAGCCTATTAGTGGTAACCTGAGCCCTTATGTTTTAGATGACGGTGTCTAAAGTGTTTTGAAGTGAAGCTACCTTGTCTGCCACCTATTTTATAAACCGCATGTCGTCCTCTGTTCTTTAGGGCGACATTCCTCACCGTGTCCTATTCTCGAACACCTCTAAATCCTCTTCATCCTCTCCCCTTGGCCCTTACGTGTTTTTGGTTGTAGTTGTTATGTTCGCGATATTCGTCCTCAGTTTACCAAACTTAACCTTAATCCCTCTGGTGTATTTTTTTTGGTTATCTTCGTACACATAAGGGTTACTGGTGTTATTCTCCTGATTTAGGGTGATTTTATGTGTCAAATGTTACTTTTGATCAGTCCATTCCTTTTTCTTGTCGTTCTCTCGACGGATCATCTCAGTCTTTCTCTGGTGTCAATGATGCTATTTTAAGTTAGGAAATTATTTAGCATTCGTTATTGTCACCACCACCACCACCGCCACCATAACCTGTTTCTGCTCGACCACCCATTCTCTAGGTATATTCCTGTGTCTTCGTCGGGTTATATCTTTTGATATTGTCCTCCTATGGTGGAGTTGTATTCTCCTCCCGTAGTTGCTTGTAAGCTGGCTCTTATCCGCTCCTCGTCCCTTGACCCTCTATCTTCTATTTCGGAGGCTTCTCTTCCTTTCGTTCTCGATCTATATATCGTCCTGTGAAATTATGTCACTTATCGGTTATCAATTCACATATCCTATACTGGTGTCTCACCTCACCTTTTTTGTTGGCGTTTTATCTTTGCCTTGTACTATATTTCGGTTTCGCGCACTTTATTCAAGGTTTTATCTTCTTCTTGATGGAAACATGCTATGGTTAAGAAGATGCAAGACCTTGAGGCTAATCAAACTTGGGATACAGTTTTGTTGCCTCTGGGAAAGATGACTATTGGATGTAAGTAGGTTTATATTGTAAAAATGAATTCTGATAACACTGCTACTCGACTCAAGGTCCAGTTGGTGTCTAAAGGATATGCTTAAGTTTATGGTGTGGATTACACCAATTCTTTTTCTCCTATAGTGAAGATGGTTTTTGTCCACCTTCTTATTTCTCTTCCTTCATCTTCGTATTGAGCTTTCTATCAATTGGATGCTAAAATTGACTTTCTTTATGGTGATTTGATTGAGGAGATGCATTTAGAGCAACCATCTGATTTGTCGTTCAGGGGGGAATCTGGGTGTGTGCGTTGGCTAAAGAAATCGTTATATGGTCTTAAGACAGTCTCCTACGATTTGGTTTGAGAGGTTTAGTTCTATGGTGTTGAGATTTAGTTTACAACAAAGTTAATGATTATTCAGTATTTTATCGACATTCGACTGCTGGGATTGTCCTCCTTATTGTTTTTGTGGATGATATTGTTGTGTTTGGGAGTGACAATACAAGAATTGCTTCCCTGAAGGCCTTCCTTCAGAGTCACCTCTAAACTAAAGATCTTGGAGCTTTGAAGTATTTATTGGAGATTGAAGTAACCCGCTCTAAGTGGGGGGTATTTCTGTCTCAACAAAAGTACGCTCTAGACTTCTACTTCAAGATACAACTATGGTGGATGTCAAGTTGAGTGACACTCCTATGCTCTTTAGAATGAAACTTGCATCTGGGATGGTGAGATGCTGATAGGTATAGACGAATGGTGGGTAAATTGAATTATTTCACCATAATTTGTCCGGATATTGCCTTCTCTTCAGCGTAATGAGTCAGTTTATGTCCGGGCCTCGGCCCCCACCCCTTCCAGCCTCCGTTGCTGCCC
>JAOWBR010173167.1:0-23681 GCA_028571145.1 Dionaea muscipula
CGACCCAACACACGACCCACTCACAAGAGTCACAACCCCCCTCCTACCACCTCCTCTGTCGTGTGTTGGGTCGTATCCCCCGTTGTTGAAGAAATTTCAAACTCTTGGGTCCCACCCACTCTCTGCCCCACCCTCCTCTCACACCTTGATTTGCACTTGGTTTTCCCACTATTATTTTTCCATTCCGTCTGACTTTCTTTACCAATCGCAAGACTGCGAGACTCCAGGCAAGGGGTCCTTTTATTGGGTCGACTAGACCTGGTCAAGTCAACATCCGTCCATTTCATTCATTCATTTAATATTTCATTTATTTCTGGTTGCTCGAGCCAGTGGTGCCCTCCTCCTGTGTGGCTGTGTGAACAACATATCTATCCATCCATCCTCCAATATGTTAAGGTTGCCATGCAATTATTCCATCCTAGTTTTATCTTTGCTGTTGCTGCTTCAATCTCCACTTTTCGAGTCCGTTTCCACGTCTCTCAAAAAGGGCTCATCACTTTCTGTAGAGAAAATAGATGACGATGTCCTCACTTCCCCAAATGGTGCTTTCTCCGCTGGGTTCTTCCCAGTTGGTGACAATGCATTCTGCTTTGCCGTTTGGTTCGCAAGAAGTTCTGACCCGACGGCGGTGTGGATGGCCAACCGCGACTATCCGGTCAACGGACACCGCTCTGAGCTCAGGCTAATGAAGGACGGAAATCTAATCCTCAACGATGCTGACGAAGCCACGGTCTGGTCATCCAACACCCAGTATAATGGCTCATCCTCCGCATCGCTAGATTTACGAGTCCACGACAATGGCAATCTCGTGTTGCGCTTGCGCACGTCGTCTAACTCCGAATCCGTGCTTTGGCAAACCTTTGATTTCCCAACCAATACCCTTCTCCCTAACCAGTTACTGACCAGAGATCTGACGCTCGTTTCCTCTAGGAGCCAAACCAATCATTCCTCTGGGTATTACAAGCTTTATTTTGACAACGACAATGTTCTACGTCTACTCTTCGATGGTCCAGAGATATCAAGTATCTACTGGCCGGCTCCCTGGAGTGTAAGCTGGGAGGTTGGGAGAACAACTTACAATGACAGCAGAGTTGCCTGGTACGACTCTAATGGCTACTTCAACTCGTCTGATCATCTGCAATTCAAAACGTCCGATGCCGGTTCAAAGACGACTCCGAGGAGACTGACCCTCGACTATGACGGTAATCTAAGGATGTACAGCTTGCCGAGAAACGGCGGCGGGTGGCAGGTCACATGGGAAGCTTTCAATCTACCGTGCAACATACATGGCATATGTGGACCTAACGGCTTCTGCTCGTATCATCCTCGTTCTGGGAGGAAATGCAATTGCTTGCCAGGATACAGGATAAAAGATTCATCCGATTGGTCTCAAGGCTGCGAACTGGAATATGCTGATGCTGATGCTGATGCTGATGCTGGTGTTCACTTCATCGAGCTTCCCCACGTGGAATCCTACGGCTATGATGATGGATTCCATGGGAATTACACCCTTGAGGGATGTCAAGATGTGTGCTTCCACATGGAGGATTGCAAGGGTTTCTTGCTCAAATTCGACCAGAGCAACGGAATCTATAATTGCTATCCAAAAGCACGCTTACTCAATATGTACCACTCGCCCGGATTTGTCGGCACACTGTACCTGAAAGTGCCACACCACGTTAATGACACAACAACAACAACAACTCATGAAGAGTCCAAACTCTTATGCAATGGGACCATGGAAAGTGTACTGTTGGAGAGGGTCTATGGAACAGGGGAGAAGAATAGAGGAACACTGAATTTCCTGCTCTGGTTTGCAGTCACACTTGGATCCGTTGAATTTGCAAGCATTTTCCTGATATGGTGCTTCCTGTTTAGGACACATGACAATTCAAGTGCTGCAGCAGCAGCCATCAAGGGCTATGTTCTAGTGGCGACGGGGTTTAACAAGTTCTCCTATGCAGAACTAAAAAGAGCATCATCCAATTTCAGAGAAGAAATAGGAAGAGGAGGATCCGGTGTAGTTTACAAAGGCATATTGGGAGAGGATAAAGTCGCAATCAAGCGGCTTGCTAATGCTAATGCTAATGCTAATACTAACCAAGGAGAAGCTGCAGAGTTTCTAGCGGAGGTGAGTGTCATAGGGAGGCTTAACCACATGAACCTCATAAAAATGTTTGGCTACTGTTTAGAAGGAAGACGAAGGCTCTTGGTGCTTGAGTACATGGAGCAAGGATCATTGACAGAAAACTTGTACGCAAAGTTATTGACTTGGGAGCAGCGATACAAGATCGCCCTGGGTACTGCGAGGGGTCTGGCTTATCTACACGAGGAATGCCTGGAGTGGATTCTACATTGCGATGTGAAGCCTCACAACATATTGCTGGATAGTGATTATGAGCCCAAAGTCGCTGATTTTGGCCTATCTAAACTGCTGAACAGAGATGCGGATGCCCGCCAAGGCGCCAGCCTCTCAAGGATTAGAGGAACTAGAGGTTACATGGCTCCAGAATGGGTTAGCAATGTGCCCATCACTTCCAAGGTGGATGTCTACAGCTATGGAGTGGTCATGCTTGAACTGGTCACGGGTAAAAGCCCAATAGCTGACCTAGACGCTGCAGGATCAGAGGCACACGGTGGTGGTGGTCGTTCACAATCACAGCTGGTGGCATGGGTTAGGGAAAGCAAAATCGGAGCCCCGACACTTGAATCATGGATTGAGGAAATTGCAGATCCAAGGATGGAGGGAAGCTATGACATAGATGAGATGAAAACACTGGCTTTAGCTGCTTTGCAGTGTGTTGAAGAAGACAAAGATGTTCGGCCAACCATGAGGCAAGTGGCAGAAATTCTTCAAGAACTCAAGATCATCCATTAGTACTTCATACTTTCCAAATAAAATTCCAGCAGCATGTATCTACTTTATATGGATGGAGCGGAATAAGCGACGGATTGGTGAGCGTGAGGTTTGTGTGGCTGTCACGGTGTCATACATTTTGGTTAGTTCAATCACTTAGCCTCTTATCACAGCCTCATGAGCTTATATTTTACTTTTTTAGCTGATGGACCTGAGTTAGTCTCATCCCTACTTGTGAACTACTTAGGTCTACTCTGTACAAATGAATTGCACGAGACCAACTAGTGATGTGTCTTAATTAGTTGGATTTCAAAGAAAGGGTGTTGTTTGAAAACATTTACTAAGATTCCTAAGCAGCAGCAGCTGGTGTAGCAACAACCAACAACCAAACCAACGGTGACGGCACCTGCTCACTATGCAGTGCTGATATCAAACAAAATTGCAACGATTCGTGAAAAATGAATCAATATAGATGAAAGCAAGTTCATGCTATTTCAGAAGAATGTAATTTGATCAGGTTTTCCATAGTATGGGAGATCTACATGATCACTCACAACAGCTGAAATGAAATGCAGTACAAGAGATAATAGAGAGAAGAAATTAACCTTGCTTGGTGCATGTAGCCTTTAATTTAGTCCTCAGATTGGGGATGAGGCACGCAATCTTTGTTCCCGTCTCGCGATGCCGACAAATCGATCTGCTCAATTCTGTTTGCAGCCATGGTCAGCCGTGAAGAGAGGGCCCTGCAGTTCGCGGCCATGGAACGGAGCAGCGAGAGATTGTGATACAGTGCAGGTGGGGAAGAGCTGTTTACGGTCATGACGGGAGTTGGAGGTTGAACAGGTTTGCGGCTGCCGGCGGTGGGGCTGTGAACCGGTTACGGTTTCAGGGGGACCCGATCACCGATTCACCTGTGTGGGCGATAGAAACACACGACCGAGCGCGCGACGTCTCACAATTTTAGGTTCTGTTCAGTTCGGATAATTCTCTACTATTTTCTGTGTTTTCTGAAAACAGAAAACGTGTTTGATTTGAATTTTTCAGTTTAAAATGTTCAAAATACAGAAAAGGAAGAAAAACTGTTTTCTTTCAATAGAAATTCTCAAAACACCCAAAAACGCTCAAGCTTTGATAAATTAAATTGAAAAAAAAAAATTATAAATTATAAATTGAAAACAGACAAACCTAACATCTTATTTTTTTCATTTTAAATGGAAAAAAAAACTACTCTCAATCGCACAGTCTCTCGTGTATGGCCATCGCACTCTCTGGCATTATTCGGGAATTGTGTTTGGATAAGTGTCCTAAATATATTTTATGGGACGACTTACAAGTTATTCGAATAATTAAGGCTCGTAAAACTTTAAAATAATATTTTCTTTGTTATGCCAACGTGTAACAAGTGAAGTGCCAGCTGTGTGATAGTTGTGCAAGCTGTATTCCTTGTCTTTGGTCCTTATGTATAAAAGGGATTTTCCTCCTCTGTAAATTGTTTTTTTTTTTGGATTAATAAAACAAACTTCATTGAGATAAACGAGATGATTACAAGAATAAAGGAAGGGAAATGAAATCGCATAACCATGAAACGAAAAAGCCCAACAACGTTGACCTCCAACGAGTCAACAAATTAGTTGCCAACAAATCCCAAACCAAAAGAACAAGGAAAATCATCCTAAGAGCACAAACAAACTAATCCACCCTGCAAAACCCCATCCTAGATCCAAGCCAAAAGCCACCACTCATGAAACGCTGCACGCCCAAGAGGAGGCTGTGGATGCAGCAGTGTATCAAAGCCAACCAACAATGGGATCCTGCATCAGCAAAAAGGTCCAGGTACACAGAACGTGACCAGAACTGGTTACGTTGTATGCATGATCAAATTACTGCACCTCTACTAAAATTGGCTATCTCAGCCACAGAAGTAAATCGTGAAGTAACAGCAACTAGACCAAAAAGCAAATCCTAATAACTAAATAAGTTGGTCATCGAGATGAAGGCAGAGGATCACCAAAGCTGTACGCTGCTAAAATGTTGTCCCTAAATGCTGCTGCTCCTGCAATCTACCCCTCAGAGACAAACCAGATCCAGCCATTTGAAGGCACCATGAATGTGATACATGACAGCCACCTCCAAATCGAACCGGGAACAAGCACAGAAGCATGAGAATATGAAGTCGAATGCACAAGACAGGATAAACCAAAGAGATCCCGACCCCGAATTCACCACCTCGTCCAACCGTGACTCCCTCCCCCAAAACACTCCTATCTGTGAACAACCTCCGATGACCCCCTCCCGATCAGAAAGAAACCCAACAACTCTCACCCATCAATGCCTCCCTCACCGTGCACCAAACACGTGATTCATCAGAAGGCCGAAATGGCGCACCCCTGGAAACCAGTAGCAGCTCCATTACCAGATAAAGCCAAGTCCAGCTACATAGAGATATGCAGCCATCAAAAACCTCAGCTGCTCTAACTGTACTCCCTTCAGAAATCCCTACTCGCCCACCTGCCCCAACTCCTCAGAACTCAATAAATGTCACCCCTCGCCTTATTCGAATCTACTCGGCCACAATCATCAACACCTGCAGCATGAACTCACCAAACCACAACCCTGGCACCAGAAATCTCCTCTTTGTTTTCTTCACAAAGTAGATCACAAACAGCTCCGCAGCCCGAGAACCAAATCAACGATCCTCAAGGATACATAACCACCATAATTCAGCTTATCAGCCCACCACCTAGTACCTAGATACACTCTCCTTTTTTCCCCTCATCAACCAGTCACCTAAGTGCACAGACGCATTTAGCCCAAATAATCCAGACTTCCTTACAATGAAGCAACAAGTGATCCAAAGCTTCCTCTGCCTGGCCGCAGAAGATGCATTTTTCCCCATGCGGAACCAAGCCCCATTGTTGTAGCCGCGCAGCTGTATTAACCCGACCATGCCACACAATCCAACCAAAAGCCTGGATCCTAGGAGGAACAAAGTTGTGCCAAACAATGTCTAATCCCGTTGGCAATGTATCCAAATCTCCCACTGCCCATTTATACGCTTGATTAACTGAAAAACCTGTAGAAGAACAGCCCAGCCATTGGACCGAATCGGCCGAAGCACAGAACCGAGGAACCTGTCCAACCCAGTCCAAAAGTGAAGACAAGAGAGCAAGATGCTGAGATCGAAGCACCCCTTTGAATTGTAAATCCCACACCTTTACCCCCGAGTCCTCCCTTACACACGATACCAAGGCTACATCCCCATTTAAAGAAAGGCGAAATAATCTTGGGAACACCTCCTTCAATGGTCGTTGCCCAACCCACGTGTCATGCCAGAATCTAATGTCCTCACCACGCCCTACCTTCAAGGAAATGTTTTTTGAGAAAAACTCCCACAGTCGCGGGCATCTCCACCTAACCTCAACCACATCCTGCCAAATCTTCGAGAAGACACCCCTATGCACTCCCTGTGGGAACCAACACTTCTCGTCAATATTATAGGCAGCACAAATAACTCGTCTCCATAAGGCCGACCGATCCCTGCCAAACTTCCACCACCATTTTAGCAATAATCCCTCATTAAGCAACTTTAAATCTTTGACTCCCACACCGCCGGAACATTTGCCCTTCATAACCTCTTTCCATCCGATCAAATGTATCTTCTTCCTATCTGTCGTGTCGGGTTCAGGGTCAGCGTGTTGAGGGCTGGAGCACGGGCGTGTTTACGGTAAAGTTTTTCGAGATTTTTCTTATTTAAAGCCCGTTTGCGATAGTCGGTTGGTAACATCTTCTCAAAACCCTAGTAGGCATCCTCCATTGTCGGGAAGGGGTTTGAAGATCGACGCCAGGAACATCCGGAGACACAGCAGAGATCCTAGGGAGCGTAGAAAGTTTTGTCCGGACATTCCCTTGGTCCGTTTCTGGTTTTCTCTCTGATTTTGGGGTAGATTAGGTTGTCGTTTTTTGGACTCGGTTGTAATCCTATAGTTTCTATCTGATTGTAAACGCTCATTATTAGTGGATCTGATATTCCGCCAGTTTATTTATTTTTCCCTTGTCTTTTTCTTCTTCCCTTTGATTAGTCGATCTTGACTTGTTTATTTTCCTGGTTTTTCCGCTGCGTTGGTGGTGTCACATTCGTGTGACGCTCCTGTCATGTGTCTTTGGTCACAACATTTTGAGTTATGTTTTGAATATATTCTTCGTACCGTCATCTCTCCCTCTCGTGTTATCTTCCATGAGTTCCTCTTGTGTCCGTGGGACGTGACCCCCTCCTGTTTACCCCCGATCACCTTCGGACTCCGGATTAAGGTGGTCGGGTTATTATTTATGTTTGATTCGGGCCACTACCACCCCTCATGGAAGTTCTGAATTTTTGTTATATTATGTTCCTCTATCTGATTTCTATTCTGACCCTGTGTACACCCCCGGTATTTATGATTTCAGGTTAGCTCTCTTGCTAGGAGGATGCGGCGGGGAGTCGACGTGGCCTCTTAGGATGTTGCTGAGACTTTCCACTTTTGGTTTAGTACTTAGTACTTTGATTTAGTTTATCGTTGAGATTCTTTTATTGTCATGAGATTTGTGGCGCATGAGCCTAGAGTTTCAGTTTTGATTTAGATGAGCAGCTCAGTCGAGCTTGGTTGTTGGTTGGGACTTTGTTTCGTTTTGATCTCCTAGATTTGATTTAGACTTTTGTTGACCTTCTTTAGTTGATAGAGATGTTTTTAGTTCCACCCATTTGAGTTGTTTCCGCTGTTGAGGTTTAGGGTTTAGGCTTGTGTGGTCCGTGGACGGTTCCACGGGACGTGCGCCGGTCCACCCAGGGTAGGGTGTGACAATAATGCACACGCTACACATGATGGTGAGCATGGGGGTGTCATTCTTAGTACCACAAATGTTCGGTCTCCGTATGTTTCCACTGTTCCTGAGTGTGCTTATGATGGTGATGTTGGACGTGATTGCCTTGATGATGTTCATAATAATGCTCTTCATGGGGAGAGTGATATCCATGATGATCTTTGTACAGCTGGGGTTGATACTTCATGCACTGCTAGAGTTGTTACTAGTAGTGATATAAGGTCTTCTCTAGTTGAACCTACAACAGTTGAAGCTGTTGTTAGCACAAATTCTTTAGCCCAGCCTCCACACAATGCTGCTGATCCTGCAGATGCAGTTCCAACTTCTGGTGCACCCAGCTTAGTTGTTGATCTCGGAGCCTTTGCATCAGACAATCATACTGTCGTTCATTTTGGTGAGTCGTCTGGCAATGTCTCCATTGCTACTGAACCAGGCCACGGGGTTTCTGTCATCATTGATACTCCATTACGAACTAACTCTAATCCTATCTCTGTCTCAAACATTCTCCATCCTGTTGAAGGGATTGATGCTGTTGGCATCAATGATCATTCTATGTTAACCAGAGCAAAGAGAGGCATTCTTAAGCCCAAGGCTTTCATTACCATGAACTCTTCCTCCACTGTGCTGCTTAACTCTTCTTCTTCAGATTTGAGTACAATTGAGCCTATTGGCTATAAATCAGCCATGCAATGTCCACAGTGGAGGCATGCTATGCAAACAGAAATGGATGCCCTTCTCCATCAGAATACTTGGTCTTTGCTCCCATTACCTCCTGATAAAAATGTGGTGAGTTGCAAGTGGATCTTCAAATTAAAACGAAACGCAGATGGGACAATATCACGACACAAGGTTTGGTTGGTTGCTAGGGGTTTTAGTCAAGAGTACGGTGTGGATTATGATGAGATGTTTTCCCCTGTTGTTCGGCACATGACAATAAGGCTGCTACTTGGCTTGGCTGCTCATTTTGGATGGAAGCTTCATCAACTTGATGTAAAAAATGCTTTCTTGCACGGGCATCTTAAGGAGGAGGTGTATGTGGCTCAACCGGGGGGTTTTGTAGATGAAAAGCATCCTGACTATGTGTGCAAATTACATAAATCTCTCTATGGGTTAAAGCAAGCTCCTTGGGCTTGGAATGAGAGATTTACTAGCTTTCTCCCACTGCTTGGCTTCAAGGTATCTCATGCTGATCCAAGTCTTTTCATTAGAGGTTCCAATGGTTCTATGCTTTATTTGTTGCTTTATGTCGATGACATTATTATCACTGGAGGTTGTAAGGAGTCCATTATGTTGGTAATAGAAACTCTACAGAAAGAGTTTGAAATGACCGACTTAGGAGAACTTCATTACTTCCTCGGATTGGAGGTTAAATACCTGTCGGATGGTGGTATATTTCTTTGTCAATCCAAATATGCGAGGGATCTTATTAATAAGGCTGGGATGGCTGATTGTAATACTCATCTCACTCCTAGTCAAGTTGGGGTCAAATTGCTCAGAGAGGGAGAACCGTACTTGAATGAGGATGAAATATTCGGTTTTAGGAGTTTGGTTGGGTGCTTGCAGTATCTCACCTTCACTAGGTCCGATATTTCGTACAGTGTTAATTCGGTGTGCCAATTTCTACAGCATCCGACTCATCAACATTTGGTTGCTACAAAACGAATTCTCAAGTATGTGCAGGGTACTACAGATGTTGGTATTGTTCTACAGGCTGCCAAATACACCACTGATGGGTTGAATATTAGAGCCTTCTGTGATGCGGATTGGGCAGGAGATCCCAACGATCGGAGGTCCACATCTGGTTTTGTTATCATCCTAAATAAATCTCCTATTTCTTGGTGCTCAAAAAAGCAACATTGTGTGTCTAGATCAAGCACGGAAGCTGAATATCGTGCCATGGTTGATACCACATCCGAATTACAATGGTTATCTCATCTTCTTGAAGATCTGAAAATTCAGTAACAGCAAGTTCCGTCATTGCACTGTGATAATATCTCTGCACTTGCATTGGCCACAAATCCAGTCCATCATTCTAAACTCAAGCATATTGAAGCAGATGTGCATTTCACAAGGGAGAAAGTTAAGAGTGGAGCAATTACACTGTAGTTCGTGGCCTCCCAACAGCAGCTTGCTGATTTGTTCACCAAGAGCCTTTGCTCCCCCAAGCATAGCCTGTTCTGCTCCAGCTTGATGTTAAGCACATAACATCAAGCTAAGGGTGGGTGTTATGCCAACGTGTAACAAGTGAAGTGACAGCTGTGTGACAGCTGTGCAAGCTGTATTCCTTGTCTTTGGTCCTAATGTATAAAAGGACTTTTCCTCCTCTGTAAATTGTTGTTGAGCGGGAACTGTTGAGAATTAGAAAAAAATATCTTTTGCTTCTCCTGTTTCTTCTCAAGAGAATTCTTCATCTGGGTTTCACGTTTTCTTGGTTCTTTCTAGGGTTTCCCATGGATTTACATTCTTTTGACCCAATTTTTTCTTTAAAATAACATTTTCTTCTCACCCAATCATTTTTTTACTCTTTTTATGAAAATGCATCTTCTTTCAAAAACAAAACTCAAATTTACTGGCCTGTGACGAGATGTTAGGTTGTGAACTCCATTCCCTTGCTCGACACTCTTGTTTTGTTCTTCCAATTATCAAGTGTGATTAATATCCAAAGCCAAATCAAGTTTATATCACACACTAATACTTGAACAACTAATAATACAAAGGCAGGCAGAGGCAGATGAGATAGCTTAGCTACAGGCTACAGCAGCTCATCTGTGCAACAAAATGCGAGAAAATACGATCCCAAGTACATGGATGCATGATGGATCCGTTCAAACACACAAATTAACCAATCGAAGATTGAGTCATATAATCAATCAACATCCACCACAAAGCTAATTAATCAGCGTCCTGGGTTGCAATTTTCATTTGCCTCCCTTCCAGCGCCGGCGCCGTTGAAGTTCATCTTCTCGTAATACCTAATAGAAAGGAGCGAGAGCGACAGATGAACCTCATCCTTCCCCCACCGCACGTTACTCTTCGCCTGCGGCGGAGGGATCATCGAGAACGGAGTTGTCAATCGCCCCAAAGACGACGACGACGAAGAAGAAGAAGAAGAAGAAGAAGAAGAAGAAGACTTGGAGAGAGGACAGAGGTACTGGGAATGAAGCTTCCGGAAACCACCGAGGGCGAGGACAACAGATCTGAGCTGCCGAGTCCCGCATCCGATGTTAGTCCAGTGGCGCGTGCAGATCAGCTCCCAAAGCCGCTCGTCCTGCGCGGTCCTGCACCAGAGCTTGTTGACGCAGGCGGCCACCGCCACCGTCCGCGCATCGGCGTGCTTTAGCACCTCGTAGAGCAAGTTCTCGTCCAGATTTACAAAGCCGCAGGCCTCGGTTCGCGTCACTTTCATCTCGTCGCCGTCCTCCTCCTCCTCCTCCTCCTCTTCCAGCTTCACCTTTTTTAGTTTCTCGCCGGCGCCGGCGACACCATCGACGATTGAGATGGATCGCTTCATGGCTCGAATGCTCTTTACTAAGACGGGCAGGCGATATCCGGTCTAGATAAAGAATGAGTGATGAGATTTGAATCATATGATACCTTCCTTGTTGGGGAAGATGGATAAGAGCATGCGGCAGATCCGATCCGAGAGCTTTCGAAGCGGACAAACGTGAGAAATTAATGCAGTTTTTTAATTTTTGTTTTACGCTTTTCCATTTTTCTGTGAATGGACGATTTTATCCCACGCAGAAAAGACGACTTGTCAATGTCACGTCTGAGTTTGCAAGCATCTCAAGGGGCCGATGATGCGGTCTAAAAATCGAGGTTTATTAGTTATGAAGAGGAGATAAGATAAGAATGAGTTATTATGTTTAAAAGGTGAGTCTATATTAATGTGATATTTATGAGGGAATATTAAAATATAAAAAAAGTAATTTGGTAATATAAAGAGAAGATAAGATGAGACTCACTGTAAAAAGTACAAAGAGATAGTTGATATGGAAAGCGTATTAACTTTAGCTGACCTTGAGGTCTCCCCCTTTATATGAAGACCGTATTAGACTATTAGCTTATAGACTGAAATATTTTTTTCTTTTCAATCTGTACTAAATCTTATCTCCCCTTCCTTTTTTTTTTTTTTTACGCCTAAGGTAATTAATTTATGGACGAAGGCAACTACTAATTTGTCTTGAGCATGGATTTTAACCATTCAGAATTATTGGGATGGGATTCCTGTATAAGTATGCTAGTTGGACCTCACCTTTGAAAAAATTGGAGAAAAAAAAGTTAGGGGCTGTTTAGTTTGTTTATTTTTTGTTTTTAATTTTCAGTTTTTATTTTTCAGTAAAAATAGAAAACATGTTTGGTTTATAATTTATAATTTGTTATTTATAATTTATTATTTGTCGGGCCTTGAGTTTTTTCTATGTTTTGGATGTTTTGAAAATTTGTGCCGAAAACGTAGAAAAAACTTTTTGTTATTTTCTGTATTTTGAAGATTTTGAACTAAAAACTGTTTTATGTTTTTAAAAAATAGAAAACAAAAAATTCAAACCAAACGTGTTTTCGAACAAAGTTAAATTTCATTAACTTCACCTGTGTGAACATTGGAATTCTATCTCCGCTGTACACAAATCAAATCTCAGGCTCAGACATATGAACTACCACCACTGCCTACCCCAAATCTATACATTTATGCAACAAGAAAACCCAGCCTACATAGCAGAATACCATGCAATCCTCCAATGAGGGCATATACCTCATGAGCAGCCACCAAAACCAAGACAAGGAAGGAAGAGAACACCACTCCCAAAGCACATCAACAATCAACCCAAAGCTCCAATCAAGCCAGGCATAAGCCGGCACAGAAATGGAGGAACCAGACATCACAGGACCAACCTGTCATCCTCCATGCAAAACCCTCAGGCACAACATCACACCAGACCACCTGCAGCAAGAAAATCACAAGGAAAAAAGCAGGGGCATCACAGTAGGTTCACACAACCACCAACCCATCAACACCAGCATCTCCCTCTCGTAATCACCTCCACCGCACACGAATACCAAACACGAAGGCCACAAGCAGCAATAGGGAGAACCCCGGCCATGGGAGTTCCATCACATGAATCCAGGAGAATGGAGCACTCTACAGGTGACATTTGTCGGGGGGCTAGCAGTGGACTTGAATACTCTATTGTTCCGCTCATGCCACACCTCATAGGCTAAAGAAGAGGCAAGGCACCTCCTCTTCGTGGCGATCATGGACCGGCCGGCACTGATCTTCACAAGCCACTCCCACCAGTCCCTCCAATTCCTTGTAGATGTCCTCAAACCCATCTTCCGCAGGATCCCTAATCTAACCTCACACACAAAAGGACAGTGGAAAAACAAATGTTCATAATCCTCAGAATCATGATCACATAACACACACCCACCTGCAATGTCCACCCCCATCCGAACCAGGCGTTGTTTGGTACGAATCCTATCATGGAAAATGAGCCACAAAATAAACCCCCATCTAGGGGGAACCCCAGCTCCCTCACCAGCTTCCACCAAGACATTTTAGTGGAAGGATCCCTTAGTGCCGCATAAGCAGATTTGGTTGAAAACTGCCCGGATGAGCCCCCCCGCCAACACACGGGCGATTTACTAAAGTTCATCAGATGCACCAATTGATCACGGACCTTGAGCAAGGCCCTCCAAACCCAGGACCCCCCTTTGTTAGTCACCGTCCAAATACACTCCGACTTCAAATAGTAAGCATGCACCCAGTGAATCCATAATCTATCTTTCTTATTATCAATTGCCCACACGTGGTTGAAAAGGATAGCAATATTCCACCAATCCAGTCTATGAACACCCAACCCCCCCCCCCCCCTCCTTTTTTTGGCCGACACACCACATGCGAAGCCACTAAAGCTTTCCTTCTATTTAGGGCGACCCTAGTTAAAAGGAAAGAATGACAAATGCCCTCATTCTCATGAAGCACTGCCTTAGGGAGAAGAAAAATTTGAGACCAAAAAAGATGAAGGCTAAAAAGTATACCTTTGATGAGTTGCAACCTCCCAGCATAAGAAAGGAGTCTCGCCGCCCAGCATGAAATCCTCTTGGTAATTCTCTCTATCAGAGGCCTGTACTGGCTGACACTAAGCTTCTTAGTTGTCAACGGTACCCCCAGATAGCGGAAAGCTCCCTGCCCAACCTCAAACCCAAGAATGCAAGCCAGATCCTGTTGTCGCTGCCTATGCACTCCGCCAAAAAACAAACAGCTCTTACCCAAATTCGCTTCCAACCCTGATACCGCGGTAAAATGCATCCAATGTTGTTTGATAAGCAACAACGATGAGGGGTCTGCCTTGGCAAAAATCATCAAGTTGTCTGCGAAGCTCAGATTAACGACACCCACAAAGAGATACTCCATGACTAGCACAAAGAGATACGAGAAAAGGGGATCTCCCTGCCTAAGTCTACGCCTGCCCTAGAAAAACCCCTGAAGTCCCCCATTGACATTAATAGTAAAAACAGCAGACTACAAGCAGGCCATGATCCAAAAGATAAATGTGTCAGGGAACTGAAGGTAACGTAAAAGCTCCTACACAAAGGACAAGTACACTGAATCATACGCCTTCCGCAAGTCAATCTTGGCCATACATCTAGGCGAAACGTGCTTTCGCTCATAGCCCACCATTAACTCTTGACATAACATGATGTTATCCACAATGGACCTATTCCTCACAAACGCACTCTGCGACCCATCAACCAAGTGAGGGAGCACCACCGTCAATCTCGCACACAACATCTTCGAGATGATCTTTTAAATGGTGGAGCAGCACGCAATAGGTCTAAAATCACAAGCTCTCGACGGGTTCTCCGTCTTGGCAATGAGATGAATAATAGTTGTATTTAACTACTTGAGGAGCCTCCCATTCCGAAAAAACCCAAGGATCGCCTCACATAAATCCGTGCCAATAATATCCCACGCCTTGATAAAGAAGAGAGAGGAATACCCGTCCACCCCAGGAGCTTTGTCCACATGGATTCCAGCAAGTGCATTCTTAACCTCCTGAATGGAGAAATCAACCATCAAAAACCTGCTTTGTTCCTCTGTTAAAACTGGTCCCACAGCAACAAAATCTGGATTAAGATGTTCTCCCACAGTGGCTGAGGAACCTAAAATCTGACCAAAAGAATCAACCAGCACCTTTCCAATCTCATCATCTGACGACGCAATGCTCCCATCATCTCTAACCAAACTAGTGATTCGCTGCCTTCTTCATCGATCCTTAATCATCGCATAAAAATACGCCGACCCTTTATCCATAAATTTAAACCAATCAGCCTTAGCCCTTCGCTTCAGAGACATCTCTTCCGCTTCTAATAGTTCCCGCAGCAAAGCCATAGCCCCATCCACTCTAGTTTTGGTCTCGGTACTTAACACACCACTGAGCTCTGCTTGCAAGCTCTCCAGCCGTTGCCTGGCTTCAACAATCCTGTTCGGCAGGTCAGAGAAATGTTGCCTATGGAGAGACCGCAATTGCACCTTGAGAAGCTTCATTTTCTGCACAACTTGAAACATTTTACACCCCTGGAACTGAACTTTCCAAGCATCACGCACATGCCTCAGGAAAGAAGGATGGCTTGCCCAAATATTGAGAAATTTAAAAGGGGTCCTCGGTTTAGAGAGGACCTGAGCAACAGTAATCACCACAGGAGAGTGATCTGAAAGCCCCGGCTCTAAGAATCTAGCCTCTGCACCCTCAAAACGATCAAACCAAAGTCGATTTCCCATGGCTCGATCCACCTTAATTCTCATCTAAGAGTGTTCATCCTGCTGATTGTACCATGTGTGAAAGCACCCAACTCCCATAATATCCACCAGATCACAGGACACGCAACAATCCCGAAAGTCCCCACACGGAGACACATTGACCCCCACATATCCCACTTTCTCATCCGCATTAAGGACTGCGTTGAAGTCACCCGCAACTAACCAAGCCTCCTGACAACTAGATAAGAACCCCACAAGATCATTCCAAAGCCCACGCCTCTGAGCACTTGTATTAAGAGCATAAACAAGAGAGAGCAAAAAGGAAATCCCACTTCCCACACATGACACCCTACAATGCAACACTTAGTCACTGCCCCCCAAGTACTGCACTGCCCACTTTCCTGTGTCCCACAAACACCAGATTCTGTCATTAACAGCATGGATGTAATTATTAATGCAACCCCATCCCCGACAGCAGGAGGAGGAAATCCTACGAAAACAAGACTCCTTAACTCTGGTCTCCAATAGGCCAACCAACTCAAGCTTATTATGGCAGACAAAATGCCTTATTTCCATATGCTTCTCAAGCTTATTAGCTCCCCGCACATTCCACACTCCGATCCTCATGTAACGTCACAAAGGTAGGGATCCAGGATGCCCCTCAACTGGTCATTGATCACAGCCGTAATCTCTGAAGAACTCCCAAACTCTCCGAGGGACTGAAATCTAGAGCCCGACAAGTCACCCCCTTCCCCCACCACCACATCCCTCACCCGTCTGCCACCAGATCTCCCTTGAACTGTCACCCATTCATCAGACCCCCCATGATCCTTGCTCTGTCCAGAAGGTACAAGACCCTTCCCCGGTAGGGTGCCATCCACATGCTTGTCCTTCCCTGAGCCCACAGTGCCCAAACCAACAGCCCTCAACTCCTTTGGCCTCCATTCTATCTTATCTGGAGGCTTCCATTTGCAGTTATCCTCCCTGTGTCCCCATCGTCTGCAACGCGAGCACTTCATTGGCCTCCACTCATAGACAACCCTCTGAACAATCCTCTCACCAGAAGGCCCCACAAACGAAAAAGAGTCAACGATATCCCGAGATGTATCAACATCCACCAAAATCCTCGGATACGAGATTCGACTCTTTGTGCCGTAAGCACGTCCCTGCAGATCGGCTTCTCAACCTTACTCGCAAGGAGGTCAATGGTCTTCCTTCCCCAGAACATCAGGTCGAGGTCAGGCAGCTGAATCCAGGTAGGTATCAGATCAAAGGACTCAGCCTCAAAAGAGAAAAAGGGGACTCAATCACGAAGAACCAACAGCTAAGACTTGAAAAACCAAGAGGATTCAAGGATTTTAACTCTATCCTACTGAGAATGAAAACAGAAAATGAAATACCCTTTATCATGCAAAAGGATCTCCGGCAGCACAACCTCTTTCCAATTGCTCCTCACAAATCCCTTCATAGCAGAAAATGGGATGCGATCCCCCAATACATAACCAATAAGTGCAAAATCCCAGTACCTTTTCTCTTCCGCCACCGCCTCCTCAGAGATAACAATGTCCTCATCGTGGCGATCCACTCGAGACAGCCGAAGCCCCTTCCGAGTGTCCCGATTCCCAACAAACACATCATCCGCCTGATGCTCAGCCACAACATCCTCCTCCTTCCCGCTTCCAGTCTTCAGCGCCCGGTGGTACTTCGACCTAAAACCCGACTCAAGCACAACCCTCGACTCAATCAAGCCCTCCTCCTCCCCCCAATCAGCTCTACGGGAAGCAGAATCGGGCTTCAAAGAACTCGCCAACTCTAGATCTGGGTCCACAAAATCCTGAGCACACTCCTTTTACTCCACCAAAACACCACTATCCGCACCACCAGAGCCCTCAAAGCCAATAACAATCGAAACACACTTCGCCGGACCCCTCGGAGCCACCACCTTCCTCGGCCTTCCTCTCTTAGCCATGAATCGAACGGGCGACAACGGCGAATCGTCGCCGGAATCAGAGCTCTCGCTCCCCGTTCATCTCTCTATTATCTTTTTATTTTTTGTGACAACGGGATTTTTGATATCAAGTATATAGCAACAATTTGTCTTCAATTGTTTTTCTTATATTATTTTGTAGAATTAATGTATTTATTACAAATTGTAAAAAAGAAAAAAAAAGAAAGCAATTGAACATTATCTCATCCGTAATCGGATCAGAACCATGGTTATGGTTCGAATCGATTCTAATGATTTAACAGTTCGGTTCGATTCCTCAAAATGTGAAATAGTAAAGTATGGATTGGTTCGCGGATTTTGACGAAATCGATCCAATCCGCACCGTGTGCACCCAAGTAAGCAAAGAATAGATACTTAACAGAGGATGAGTTTCTCAGAGCAGCACCACCACGTCAGGGTCCAGCGAGTGACACAGACACTACATGGATGGTAGTTACTAGTTATGATAATATTGGCCTGGCCGATAGTCCGTGGGGTTTCCCAAAAAGCAATAATGAGTAGGCCCATGGTCTGGACCCAATAAAAAAAGCCCACGGGAGATTAGAGAAACGTAGGTTTGACTTTTTCAAAGATTACTTTGGCGGAGATTTCACGCGAGGTCACAGCTGTCAATTTACACTCTGTTTGGTTTGTAAAAAAATGGAAGGAATTGAAAAAAAAAATAAAAAATTCTATGTTTAGTTGGATTTTAGGTATGAGAAATGAAAAGAATTAGAAGGAATTGGAAGAAAAACTTTACTTCCATTTTCTTTAGAAGCTCTCCTTCAAATTAGGTCAGATTTAGAAGAAAAAGAAAGTTTTTAGTTTAAAATTATTAACTTTTCTTTATTTTTCTTCCATTTTCAATCAAACAGAAGCAATCAATGAAAGAAAATTCATTTGCTTCAAATTAAGGAAATTAAAATTATTTTATTTTCCTTTCCTTTCTTTTTTATTATTATTATTATTTTTTTCTATTAACGAATCCGAAGCAAATAATCTATCTTTCTATCATTCGTAACCGCCTAATCTAACCCCTTATAAATAACCCCCATCGCCCCCCTCTCTTCCCCTTCTCAGATCCGATCCCCTCCTCGTTCTTTTAGCTCGGTTCCTGGAACTTCGTGTTGTGTTGGCGTTGCCTTTTGCATGCTTTGATTTGATTGATTTGGTTGCTGTTTTCTTCTGCTTTCGGTTTCGATCGATAGCTTTCGGATACAGCTTCCTGCTACGTTGGCGGACTCCTTTTGATCCGATCTGTGACTTATTCTTATTCGGTGTGAGGTTTCGATGGCTGAATCCTTTAATCTGATTCTGCGTCTTGCTTGTGGGGATTCTCTACGATTTTTGTTTTTGGTAGTGAAGAATGAAGATAGCGGTAATCGCGTTCCAATAAAGTGAGCCTTTCAGACTTCCTCGGCTTATTTGATTTCTTGATTCTCTGATTTTAGAACGCAGCGTTTAGGGTTTCTCCTATTCCGCCCTGAAAGTGATTGGATTTGAGATGGAAGAAGACGATGTCTTCGGGTCAGCGAGGTTTGAATTTGTTTCTTAGGCTTCCGCTTGCATGTTCATTATTATTCATCCTCCTTCATGTTGGCATTGTCTTTTGCATGCTTTGATTTGATCTGATTGATGTTTTCGTCTGCTTTCGGTTTTGATTGATATCTTTCTGATACAGCTTCCTGCTACGTTCGTGGCGGAATTCTTTTGATCCGATCTGGGGCTTCTCCTTATACGATATGAGGTTTCGATGGCTGAAACGTTTATCTGATTTGGCGTTTTCTTGTGAAGATTCTTTTTCCTCGTTGATCTCTTGTCTGCCCAGTTTCTCGTTGCAGGCCCGCGGTATCTGGCCAATTTAGGGTTATTGTCAGTGATGATTTTTTCCCCATCCGTACGCGGCGGGGTTGGACATTTCTCGTTTTGAAGATAGCGGTAACCTTAAACCTTCCAAGAAAGTGTGCTTTTCAGACTTCCTATCAAAACTTGTTCTGTGCTGAAAGTGATTGGATTTGGATTGGAACAAGATGCCTTCGGTTAGGGGCTTCGAGATTTGAATTTGTTCTTTGGCTGCCGCCTATATGTTAAGCATTATTCATCCTTTTTCTTTGATTCCAGCTTGTTTGCTTGATTGGCCTGATGGGATTCTATGGTAGTTAAGGCAGTTTTTTTTGGTAATGGTGTTCATTTGTGGTGAGGTGATCTTGGACAACATGCTTTGGTAAGCACGGAGTAGCGAGTATGTATTCGACAGCTCTCTCTTGTTGTTCCTTTCTACAAATTTCCTCTCTTTCCCCTCTTTGACTGCAGGGAAAAGGGATGAGAAGTCCGGAGCTCCTCTCAGTTGTTTCTAGCTGTCTAGTTGTTGGTTGAACTCTATTCATCCTTTTTCTTTGATTCTCGCTTGTTTTCGTGATTGGCCTGTTGGGATTCTATGATATGGTTAGGCAGTTTTTTTGGTAATGATGTTTTCTTCCTTTGTGGCGAGGTAATCTTGGCCAACATGCTTCGGCAAGCAAGCACAGAGTAGGCGAGTAGGCATTCGACCGCTCTCTCTTGATCCCCTTTTCATAAATTTCATCTCCTGTCCCCCTCTTTGATTGCAGGCAATGGGGATGAGAAGTTTTGAGCTTTCTAGCAGTCAGTCAAACTCTATTCATCCTTTTTCTTCTATTCCAGCTCGATTGCTTGATTTTCCTGATGGGACAATATGGTAGCGTTGGGCAGATTTTTTGTTCCTTCGTGGTGAGGTGATCTTGGCCAACATGTTTGAGCAAGCATGGAGTAGCTAGTAATAGTGCTGAAGCGATGTTGTCCCTTGCTTTCTGGCTATTTTGCAGAATGTTTTAGCTATCATTTTCTTTGAACTAGTCAGATGTTTCAGTATACTTCTTGAACAGGTTAGCAGTCAATAGATGCCTCTATTAGCGGCTGTGCAGTATTTCTGATGTTGTGAGGTGCTTCGAATTGAGCAACATGGGAGAATGCAATATGGTATTTACTGGCAGTTAGGGAATTTCTTCTGCCTTTAAATTGAGAAGTGCTGGTCTAGTTTTTCTGCGGTTTTTTTTTTTGTTTATTCCAGTTCTTGTCATACTGTATAGGTTCAGCCATTTAGCATCTGAATGGTGACTCCTTGTGATCTGATTTTCAACTACTTCTTATCCGGTGTGTGGTTTTATCTGAATCCTTTTATTCTGATTTTGCGTTTGTGTGGATTCTCTTTCCTTTTCGATGGCTTGTCTGTCCAGTTTCTCGTTGCAGGCGGGTTACGCGGGTATCTCGGGTTATGCAGGTATCTCAACAATTCAGGGTTACGGTCGTTGACAATTTTTGTCTTGTCTGAGTTATTTGGTGTGGTTGGACATCTCTGGTTATGAAGGATGAAGATAGCGATAACCATTGACTTCTTGATTCTCTGATTCATTGTAATTTATAAAATGGAGCTCGTGAGGATGATGATAGCGGTAACCATTGATTTCTTGATTCTCTGATTCATTGCTGAAGCATGGAGCTCTTGAGGTTCTCTTGTTCTGGGCTGAAAGTGATTGGATTTGAGATGGAACAAGATGTCTTCAGGCCTGTTTGCTTCATTGGGATGATGGGATTTTATGGTAGCATTAGGCAGTTTTTTGGTCATAATGTTCTTTTTCTTTTTCTCGAGGTGATCATGGCCAAAACATGCTTCAGCAAGCACGGAGTAGCGAGCAGGTATTCAACAGCTCTAGGATGAGAAGTTCGGAGCTCCTCTCAGTTCTTTCTATGGCCAATCAAAATCTAGCCAATGTTGGTTTGTTTTTTCAGTTTGTTGGGGTCTTGTTACTCCATTCCAAATCTCTCTATCTATAGTTTTCTTAGATTGTTTTACCATGCTGATTCAGTTACCACTGCATCTGGATAGTTATCCTTTCTCTGAGTTTGAGTTGTTAATTCCCCTCTTCACTTGCATTTTCTGCTCGTCTTCTCTGCTGTGTAACCCTTCTTGTGATGTGGCTTACTAGTTATGGTTTCATGTTGGTTACTCTTAGCCATAGGGTTACTGAAATTTTTCGTGAGGAAGGGCCATTTAACTATAGTAATGAATGATACAGGGATACCAAATATTGATCTAGGCCCGTGGCTGGTTCTAGAACGAACTAAAGGTTAATATTTGTTGGGGGTAATGATGGATTCCATGCTGCACAGTGCTCTGGCCTCGGAGGTTTATAACTAAGACAAATCTGTCACCCTCACGTTCTCTGATGTTTGCTGGACTGGTTGTTGGACTCTGTTCTTCCTGGGAGTATGGCTCTCAACTTGTGAGTTCTGAACTTTTGAAGTTCTTGATTTTCATTGACTAATCAATTGCTTACAAGTTGGTTCTTGCATTAGTGACGCTGTGATCATCAAATTGGTGAGGATTGTACCTGGTCTGACAAGTCTCACACGGCTTCTGCGGTGGTTTTCAATTACGTTTTTTTTGGTTTTATGTTGCTGTATCCCCGACACTGGAATCTCGATTCAGCAATCAATTTCTTGCAAGTTGGCACTTGGACTGTTCATGCTGTAGGTCTTGCATTCTTTCAAGGAATATAGGTTTCGTGATATATCTCAGAGGCCTTGCCCACGTGCACTAATCGGTTTCCTGTTGTGGACCAATCACTCTTGACATACCAGATAGGGCTTGTCGTATTTGATCTCATGCTCAATATAGGAAGTGCTATTCCAATGGTTGTGTATATATTTTTGCAGACGGTTGGGAGTTATTTGACCAAACCACACGCCTTGGTTTCCAGCTTATCGATTCATGCAATGGCCTCCAGAACTTTGTTCAAGGAAAAACCTCTGAAAAGCTCTCTTTGGACATTCTTTCTGTCAGGTTATGACTTCGTTTCCAGCTTTTATTGGGTAGGACTTCTGGCAGGTGGTGTGATTTCTGCTTCAGGCTATCTAGAATGATTCCACAATGTCTGCTCTCTCTTGAGTTGTGTTTCAGCTCATGGGAGATGGTCGTGTTGTTAACAGTAAGCTTTTGCTTTGACAATTCTAGGTTTGTTGCTGTCATTTACCTCTGCCCATTCTCTAGTCTGACTTCATACTGCGGTTGGTTCTGGGGGAGTGCTGTTTTTATTCTGAAGGTATATTTGATGGATGTGGGGTCAAGTGTTGTCATATTCACCTTTCTGGGAGTTCAAATTCACGATATCAGTTCGTTTGGTCTGGGAGTGCAGGTCATATTCACCTTTGATTCTTGTGAACATGTTGCATCACTAAATCTAGTGGGCTCATCTTTGAATATGTTTCTAAATATGTTTCTTGTACTTAGAGTTGTACTCCTTAAAGTGGATTCTTGTGAATATGTTTCTACTTAATGATGTTTTCTTCCTTTGTGGCGAGGTGATCTTGCCAACATGCTTCATCAAGCACAGAGTAGCGTGTATGTATTCAACAGCTCTTTCTTATTGTCCCTTTTCATAAATTTCCTCTTCCTTTCCCCTCTTTGATTGAAGGAAAAAGGGATGAGAAGTCTAGAGCTCCTCTCAGTTCTTTCTAGTTGTCGGTCGAAGTCTAATCATTCTTTTTGTTTGATTCCAGCTCGTTTTCTTGATTGGCCTGATGGGATTCTATAGTAGTGTTTCAGTTTTTTGGTAATGATGTTTTCTTCCTTTGTGGCAAGGTGATCTTGGCCAACATGCTTCGGCAAGCACAGAGTAGCGAGTAGGTATTTGACTACTCTTTCTTGATGTCCCTTTTCATAAATTTTCTTTTCCTTTCCCCTCTTCGATTGCAGGCAAAAGGATGAGAAGTTCAGAGCTCCTCTCAGTTCTTTAGTAGCGGTCGGTTGAACTCTATTCATCCTTTTTCTTTGATTCCGGCTAGTTTGCTTGATTGTCCTGATGGGACTCTATCGTAGCGTCAGACAGATTTTTTGGTAATGATGTTTTGTTCCTTCGTGTTGAGGTGATCTTGGCCATCATGTTTCAACAAACACGGAGTAGCCAGTAATAGTGGTGAAGCGATGTTGTCCCTTGCCTTGTGGCTATTTTGCAAAATGATGTAGCTATCATTTTCTTTGAACTTGTCAGATGCAGAACATCAGGTGTGTAGTCTGTGTAGAGGGGTTCATCACACTGGTAAATATACTTCTTGAACAGGTTAGTAGTCAATAGATACCTCTATTTGTGGCTGTGCAATATTTCTGATGTTGCGAGGTGCTTCGAATTGAGCAACATAGG
>JAOWBR010173168.1:0-11102 GCA_028571145.1 Dionaea muscipula
AAAATTCGGGGTATATTTGAAACGACTCTATAAACAGGGATCGATTGTGCCTGAAAGAGTATTATAGGTTAATTGCACATGGTGTAGGGATCAGTGAAGTAGAAAAATAGATAATACCATGTCAACTGCACATACAACATAATAACCTAAAGGGAATTATCATTAGTATTATAGCATGAATGCTAATATACCGTCTGTTTTACAGGATAACTGTCAAGTATTCGATGAAAAGCACGCCGATAATCTAAAAATATGAATAACACTGCAAAAAAAAAAAAGTGACTGTTTGTAGAGATATCGAGTTACATGTGATATCGAGTTACACGTACGTGTCAGAAAGAGTATCGATTAATTACACTTGGTGCAAGGATTACTGAAATAGAAATATAGATAATAACACGCCAATCGCACATGTATGATCTCAATCTATTCTCATCTTTCTTGACATTGAAAAAAATCATTGCAGTCCGTTTTACAGGATAACCGCCAAATGAAAAACACACTGAAAATATAAAAACATGAATGACACTGCTACGGTTGAAAGTTATATGAAAAAAAAAAAAAAAAACTGATTACGTCTACAAAGATATCGAGTTACACGTGATATGGAGTACTGTATACTATATTAATATGTCTCCTTGCAATATCACTTATGAATGAATTTGGTGGGAGTGTCTCGTGTGTCTCAATTGTGAAATTACTGATTGTGCCAATGACATGAGCATCCTCTAATAGATAAATATACACATAACAAAATTATTTTGTATATATTTATGTTTATATATATATAAATATACTTTTTTTATAAATTAAATATTAATACTAATCGAGTAATCGGATAAACCTGATATTACCCGATTTTTTCGAGGAACTAACTCGGTATCCGACCCGTTAAGAATTGGGTTCGAGTTACACCCGACCAGACCACAATCGGATCAAGTCGGGTTTGTGGATAATTTGAACACCCCATGTATAGGGGACCATCCTAACAAAAAATAAAATAAAATGTTTACTCATTTATAGTGCGATTATCTTTTTATTGTTTGAACCCATTATGCCCTGCTGTAAAAAATTTGCAGCCCACATGGACAGAGGATACAATTTGAATTGTGTCTCTTCTCTGTTGTCTTGGGTGGGCAGAGGACAAATTTTTATTGGTTGTAGGTGTAATAAGTCAAGAGGAGAGGGATGGGATATTGTGGGGATGGGATGGTGCTGTGGCGTGGGATGGGTAAAGTTTAGTGGGTAAAGTAACTAAAGTTAAGTGGGTGAGTAGTTTTTTTGGTAAAATATTTTTAATAAAATAAAGATAGTCGGAGAATAAAAATATTTTATGATAATTAACGGTCAAATAAAAACTACGTTGAGAATCTAAAAACATGAATGACACTGCTACGGTTGAAATGATTCTAAAAAAAATGATTATGTGTGAAAATATATCGAGTTACGTGTGATATAAGGATCACTGGAACCAAAAAAAAAAAAATGATAATAAAATAGCCAAATGTTTAATCGTTTTAATTTGGTGTAATAACTTTTTATATATTTGAACTATTAGCCGTAAAACATATCTAAATATAGTGATTATTAGAGCTTTGAGAAATTAAGTCCCCCTTCATGGAACCTCAGATTTGGTAAGATCAAATTCTTATTAAGTATTCCATCCCATGTTCACTATACATAGTTTGTTTTCTTATGGGGTAGTATTGAGTACTTTCATAACTTGTTATTTTATTTTTGTTTTTTTTTTGAATCGTGAGAAGTATGTAATAGGCTACAAACCACATACACTGGTTAACCATCCCAAAAGGTGATGGGCTCGTAACCACAGGGTGATGGGCTCGTAACCACAGGAGGCCAAGGAACTCAAGTCCATTTACAAGGGCCTCCACCTAACTGTTCCCCTTGACATTCTCACCACGCTTCATGAGGCGCAGTTCGAACCCAATATCTCGAGAATAGGTGAATGAGTGTCGATCAACTGTGCCACCTCCTTGGCATTCTAACTTGTTATTTTGTTGTCACCTAAAGTAATGACTTCCATATTTGTTAAAATCATTTCCCAAAGATCATGTCAATAATCTAGAAACATGAACATTACAGAGATAGTTAAAACAACTCTACAAAAGGAATCGACTGTCTAAAAGAGTATTAGGTTGCACGTGGTGTAAGGATCATCTTCACCAAAATAGAAAAATAGATAATACCACGTGAATTGCACACAACATAATAACCTAAAGGATATTATCATCATTATTATTCTCATTATTATAGCATGAGTGCTAACATCTCTATTTTTGTAATCGAAGAATTTAATGTAGGGTCAACTTCATAAGTAATCACTTCTTAATTTATGCAACTTACGGGGACATTGAAACATATATGTATATATATGGTTTGTTTTATAGCGGGATAACTATCAAATGAGAAACACGTCGATAATGTAAAAACGTGAATGACACTGCAACAAAAAAAGTGATCACTGCATGTGTAAAGATATCAAGTTACATGTGTTGGAAAGAGTATCGATTAGTTACACCTGGTGCAAGGATTACTGAAGTAGAAATATAGATAATAACACGTCCGCACATGCATGAACTCTATTAATCTTATATTTGTTGGTATTGAAAAAAAATATGTGCAGTCTGTTTTATATGATAACCGCCAAATAAAAAAACACGTTGAGAATCTAAAAACATGATCAATGAAACTGCAAAAAAAAAGTGACTACATCTGCAAAGATATTGATCAGTTACACGTGTTGGAAAGAGTATCTATTAATTATACTTGGTGCAAGGATAACTGAAGTAGAAATATAAATAATAACATGTCAATCGCACATTGATTGACATAACTAACTCAGGTTGGCATAAGTTGGAATCACCGGGTCCTAGGGTTTCATGAAGCCTTAGGTCGCGCTTAAAAAATTTTTTACAGTCTGTTTTACACAATAATCACCAAAAGAAGAATACATTGAGAATCTAAAAACATGATCAATGAAACTGCAAAAAAGGTAACTATGTCTTCAAAAACTATCGAGTTACACGTGTTGGAAAGAGCATCGATTAATTACACTTGGTGCAAGGATTACTGAAGTAGAAATATAGATAATAACACGTCAATCACACATGGATATATGATCTCTATTAATTTTATCTTTCTTGATATTGAAAAATCTTTACAGTCTGTTTTACACGATAACCACCAAATAAAAAACACGCTGAGAATATAAAAACATGAAAGAAACTGTTACGATTGAAAGAGATTTGTAAAAAAGAAAAAACTGATTACGTCTACAAAGATATTGAGTTGCAAGTTATATAGGAATCACTAGAATGAGAAAAAAAAAAAACTAAAATATTTATGGTTTATAGTGTGATAACCTTTTTATTATTTTGGTATGTTTAAGGCAAAATATGCATGGTTTGTTTTCGATCTTCTTCAGTTATTGAGTTTCATAACTTGTTATTTGTTGTCACATAAAGTAATTAATGACTTCCATAGTCGTGAAAAACATGTGACATGTCAATAATCTAGAAACGTGAACAATATGGAACGGTTGAAATTAACAACTCTATTCTTATCTGTGTCTGAAAGAGTATCGAGTTACATATGGTGTAGAGATTATCAGAATAAAAAGATAGATAATATATAACACATCGACCAGGCGTACACCGTGATAAACTTAATTACTACTATTTAAACCCATCAGTCTCGGCATCCAACTACTATATGTTACCCGGGGCTCACATGAATCTTTGTTGCTTTGGGAAGGCTTTGAGTATTAATTATGATTTCTTAATTGGTAAGATCAACGTTGTTAATTTATTGTGTTAATCTGTACAATAAATTAATTGTAGTTATTTTGACATAACCATGTTTGTTAAAATCAAGTCATAAAAATCGTGTCAATAATCCAGGAACGTGAACTGCACGATAATAGGTGAAACGGTTATGTAAAGTGAAATTGACTGTGTCTGAAGAAGTGTCCAGTTAATTACATGTGATAGAGGAAATGCGGAACTAGAAAAATAGATAATAGCATGATAAACTTACTATTATTTAAACCCATATACGGTGATTAACGTTTATTGTATTTGTACAATAAATTGCAGTCATTTCACGTGACCAAGTTTCTTAAAATCAAGTTGTGAAAACCATGTTAATAAACTAGGAACGTGAATTGTACAGGGATAGGTGAAACGGTTATATAAAGTGAAATTGACCGTGTCTGAAAGAGTCTCCGATTATACGTGATAGAGGGAATATCAAATTAAGTAAAAAAAAATAGACTACCGTAATAAACTTACTAGCTACTCTTTAAGCCCATTAACCTTTAAATATGCATCTACATCATGTTACCGAAGCTCACATGAATCAATGGTGATATGAGAACGTACGCTATGAGTATTATGATATGTTAATTTGACAAGTTCAACATTGTTTATTGTACATATTTGTACAATAAATTAATTGCACTTATATTCACATGACCATATTTGTTAAAATCAAGTCACGAAAATCATGCCAGTGGTTCAGGATAATTGTGAACTGCACAAGAACGAGTGAAATGGTTATGTAAAGTGGAATTGGCTGCATCTGAAAGAGTACTGTCCGGTTTTAAGTATTACGCGCGATATCAATGTTGTTTAATTTTGTACTTGTAGAATAAATTACACTTACATTCACACGACCATGTTTGTTAATTAAAATCAAGCCGTGAAAATCGCGTCAATAATCTAACCACGTGAACTGCACGAGGACGGTTGAAACGGTTATGTAAAGTGAAATTGGCTATGTCAGAAAGAGTGTCCGGTTACACACGTGATAGAGGGAACATCAAAGTAGAAAAATAGATAACAACATGATAAATGTACTACTATTTAAACCCATCATCAGCCGCTGGATATATATATCCAACTACAACACGTTACTGAAGCTCACATGATATATGTATATATATATCCAGGTGCTATATATGAGAAGCTAGGCTTTGAGTATTATGATATCTTAATTTGGTAAGATCAATCATCAATGTTGTTTATTTTATTGTACTTGTAGATCAATAAATTACACTTACATTCACATGCATGAGCATTTCGTTATTCTGTAGGCCAGGTATATGATCAAGATGGAAGGACCAGGCTCAAAAAACGAAGGCAATGGAAGTGCTCTGCCCATTGAAGAGCGGGATGAACGGAGAGTCCAAGCATCTTCGGTACAAGGGGGCCGATCTGAGACAAATAACATCATGAATGGACAACAGAACCACGTTGCCTACGATGATCCGGAACCACAAAACCCTCTGCCTAGGATGCTTTGGGCACAAGATCTGCGAAGCCAAGAAACCATGACGCTGGAGGAATTTCTAGCAATCGCACGCTACATGTATCGACAGATCTCTAGCTTCCCTGATCACTTTGAGGGGCAACCAATGCAGAATCACCGAAATGAGTCTCCGCCTCCACATGAAAATCTTGAGAATCACCACCGACAACCTCCACCAAGAAGCTAAACAAAAAGACAAGTACTGCAAAATCGATCACAAATAAGTCTCTGGGCAAATTTCGTGTAATGTTTTAATTATATATTTCGAATCTACTTAGCTTTATATATATATATATATTTATAATAATAAAAAATGGGTTATCCTTTTATGTTTTAATGGTATACTAGCCAAAGGAGAATAAATTTCTTTACATTGAACCAAGTCACCAAACAATAAAGCTGCAACAAAGATATATCAAAGATCATAATAATAGAGAAGAAAATAAAACAGTAGCAGAAAGACAACAACACGTTCTGAGCAATAAGTCCTCCAAAATGATTTGAATACAACCAAAAAGTTAAATTAAAAATATTTTTAATTTTTTTTAGGATTGTAAATAAATATTGATGAATGAATGGTGTAAATGTCATGATCCCTCACCTCAACCCCACCAAAACAAGATGCACGTTCCGAGCAATAAATCCCCTAACCCCCAACAGCACGTTCCGAGCAATAAACATTGTGTACTGTTACAACTGTATTCGTCCAAGAAGAAAAAGAAATAATTCATTGCTCATTATATATAGTATTAACCACATCTACATCACACTCACACAGGTCGAGGAAATAGAAAAAATTTAGCTCACATCGTTCATTTAAACAAAACAGTGATATTGTATTGTATTAAGAATTATCCGTACCTTCGACACGATCAGAAGATAAAAATTCAAAAGAAGAGAGTCAAAGTATATATATTAAAAATGGGTAAGGGATGAAGACAGTAAAATGTCAAAAGATAACCAATCATATCTCTTTATTTTTTCATATAAGACAAATTCATAGATTGTTTAAAAATTCAAACATCAAGCTTAATTGTATAATAGAAGATGATATACTGAAAATAATTATAAATATCCACACCTATGTTGACGGAAATCAATTATCGCATGCAATTTATAATATTTTTAGAGTCAGAGCAATTTTTGACACACCCTTCTGTGCCTGATTTTTTTTTTGGTAGTTTATGTCAGAAAAAAAAAAGAAAAAAAGCGCGCATAATACAATGAAAATTCTCTGGCGGCCACATTTTGTTTGTAGGTTTTTGTACTCCGTCTCCTCTTGAAAGAAACGGGCAACGAAATTTACCATCGTCACCTCCGGTGTCAGCATCGGCGGCGGAATCTGCGGTGGCGATCGGATGCTCGTGGCAGTCACGTGACTCTTCGCTTTCCTACTATTTCTTCGATAGACCTAATTCCGATTTGGTAGGCACCGGTGAACCCTAGCTTCCCTCTCGTTGTCTAGCACTTGTTCCTCTTCTATGCGCTCTTTGTGGATTCGTTAGACGATTCAAACTGATAAAGATCCTATAAATTATGTGTAGTTAGGGATTTTCGATTTGATGTCGATATTGTTGGTAATCCGGGGGAAAATTGCATGCCTACACGGAATTTAGCTTCCCCTCCCCGATATTGATGGCTTCGGCGAATGTTGAATTGAATTCACATTCTTAGATCGTTTTCTTTTCATTTTGTGTCTCTGTGTATGCAACCGCTTATGCTGCTGATTCCCGCTTTCTTTTGACTGGCTGAGCATGTGCATCGTCATTTATGTTGCTTGAGCATTCTGTTACTTAGCTGATCAGGCCAATTGATGATTGGGTTGGAAATTGGAATTACAAATTGATTTGTATCCTTTTCCATGACTTTTCAACAAAAGAAAGCAACAGTTCATATTTATATGGTGTCTTTGACCTTGATCCGTATAGCGCACTTGGTTTATTTGGCTTAGTGATCCCATTTTCCCTAGACATACATCTGCTACATTGGCTGTCAGCAAGTATGTAGAATTAGATTAGGTTTCTGTTTTCTGGATTATCTCTAATCTACTGCTGCAATGACATTGATCACCAATATGAATTGCATGCTTTGCCACACAAACTTAGCATTCTTTTGAGGCTCTGACAGCTTTGAGGAAAGTGTCATTTATGGTAAAGTATTCATAGAAACTCGATGGGTAGTTCCATCAACATCCTTTGCCATTAATAATAACACCCTCATTTGAAGAACCGTATTCTCAAATCATCTTATTTGTTAGAGCTATAGTTATCCTATATTCTGATTTTTTTGCTTTTTCGTTATTTGTTAAGTTAATATATAACTGCTTATCAATCACTGAGGCCTGTAAACCGGTAGCTATCAAGGTGTTGTCTGATGTAGCTAATTACAGTTCAAGCGATGAAATATTTTCGTCGTGTTTAAATGCTTTGGGAATCATCCACTTTACCCCTCTTGGGTACATCCATTGCAGAGTATAAGCCAATTTTCCATTTGATTGAAGAAAATGTTCATAGCAATGGAATATCTGGGCAACCATCAGTTCCACAACGATGCAGTCTAGTGAGAGATGGTTTGTAAAGAACGTTCCCCGGCTAGTGTGGGGGGTGGGGAGAGGGTGTGCACATATCCTTATATTTTTTTAAAGTGGCTATGTAAGTGTTAGTTATCCAAGAGAACACCAAGAAGGGGGATGAATTGGTGTTTACAAAAATTTAAGTCATTTTTAAATTTATAAATCAGATCTGCTAGTGAGGAGTCAATTCCTGTTCTGCGAAATAGAGGGGTTTGACTCTTGATGCTTGTGTGATAAAGTGCAATATAAGATAAAATCAGAAATAATAATCAAGATGAGATCAAATTTTATATTAACTTGAGTTTGACTTTACAAACCCTTACACTCGATGATGGATAAACTCTCCACCATCCATGCACGTTGATGGCAATAACTCTCCACCAACCGCACACGTTGATGGTAATAACTCTCTACCAACCACAACCACACACTTTGATGATAATAACTCTCCACCAACCACACTTAAGACATCAATGGCTCTGTGTCTAGGTAACTTAGAATCACACTAATGATCCCAACACAAATGTAAAAGAGTAAATTTTAAGGGAACATCTCTAAGTAGGTTGAATGATCAAAGTAAAACATCTAGGTGATGCAAAATATTAAACCTTTAATTCAAACCTGTTTTCTAAGAGATCACACGTGAGAACACCAAGTGAAAACAGGGAGAAGTGATGTATTGCAAAACCAGAAGCTGCCCAAGAAGATGATTGCACTCAAGAAACTTAGTAGAACTTGTTTTTCTTCTTCTAAGTGCGTTCCTCTGAATAGGAGCGATGCAATCATTTTATAAAAGGTATTTATTTCGATTAGAATATATCTCAAAAGGCTGCATCACAAGATTTTAAAAAGATTTTATAATATCTCTTTAAAAAACAAGATTTTCCAAATCAAATAAAATCATTTTCAAATCTCCTTTTCTAAGCGATACTCTATCTCAAATAATCATCATCTATAATATAATACAGGAGAGGGTTTGAATTTGAATTGAGTTTAATTGTCCAACGTGTACAAAATGTGAGAGAAAGAGAAAGAAGAGAGAGAAGAGAGAGAAGAGAGAGAGGAGGGTGAAGAGAGAGAAAAAAATAAGAAAAAAATATTTTCGACACGATAGGCATTACTTTCTTGAATCAATTATTATTATTTTAAACTAATTTAAGAGGATGTAGTGTTCATCGTGCCGAAGGTACGGGTATTCCCTAGTTTAAAACAATTTAGAAAAGATATCAAATTAACTCGGATCGAGATTCGATCACAAAAATCAGATTTGGAAGAATATCCCCGAAATTGCCCAGTATGCACTACAGGGGTCGACTGCTCGGGCAGTTTTCTTAACAGTTTGTAAAAGTTGCGTATGTGTGTTGACCTCTTCTAGGATTGATTTAAATTTCAAGATTCAGTATTATGCATACCTTACATTAGATCCTAGACTCAGAATTACAATGACCACACGTCTTCAACAATCTTCTTCAAATCTTCTATGCATATGTTGATTTCTTGTAACTTTTAACTCACTTTGTGATCCAACTTAATTCTTGATCTTTGACAACTTCAGAAATGTTCTTTTCTCATTAAAGTTGCATCTTTATTGTGAATGATATTCTAATTTTGTGCAAAAAAGAAAAAGTTGCATCTTTATGGAACTTAAATTTCTTCCTATGAACATTACAGTCTTGATCATGAAGCTTCATCTTCAATGGAGAATATTCAACATCTTTGATTCTTGTTCGCTTTATTACAAACTAACAAACCAAGCATAAAATAGTTTCAAGTGGTTGTTATTATCAAAACATCATTGGGTCAACATGTCTCGAACCCGTGACAACAGGCCACGGTAATGTATGTTGCGCCAAGGGTCTTCCTACTGAGAGATTGTTTGTACAGTAGAATATTGTTGTAGGGATATAAACATACAATCCTGGAGTCTTTTTGGTTCCGTGTTAGATTTGGTCCCACTGAAGTGGGAGTTATTTGAAGTGATTCAAGAATGATGATGCTTATACTTTTTGTTTAGGCATCTTCGCTTGAAACATATACATATCGGCTATTCTATCTACTTTTTCTCCTTTCTCGACAAAAAAAATGAAGGAAGAGAATGCACTTTTTGACAACGAGAGGTGTACCATGTTTTTTTGGGGGGCAAATTGTAACAGATGGCATGTGGGAGAACAGGCCTTTATAAGGGTGGAAGGTGTTAATGAATGGATGTGGCCCATTCTTTTGGTGGGAGAAGGTTCTTGGTTAAGCATGTTATGTCTAATTGGTCATGGGAGTATATATATATTTTTTTTTTCTGTCCTTGATTTCTATTTTCATAAAATCAAAAGCATTTCCATCAAACTCGTAATTCCTTGTGAAAAGAGAGAATAAAATAACTACAAATCATGTTGGAACAGAAAGTAAATAAATACAAAAGCAAAAGTTACCATACAGGACTAGAACTTCATGAGGTAACATCATAAAGATGAGTGCAAACACCATAATGCTGGGTGCAAAATTCCAGGAAAACAGCCTGGAAAGGTGAGATAAGAGAAACTCAGTTGCTACCTGGTATATTTCACATTTAAAACAAGCTTCTTAATGGTACATCTGACACTGAAAATTCTGCTCTTATATGTGCTGGCTTAACTCTGTCAGTCTTCAATAAATCTCTTCAACCAACCAAAGTATATGCTCAAGAATTGTCTGCACTGACATCAATGGATTGGTTTAATAGTGTTGAAATGTGCATTATTATAACTTGCTCTTCTGGTTGAATGTGGCTTGTTCAATGGTGTTTCACCCCTTCCTCTTGACTGCATTCTTATTTGGTCTTGGCTAAGCTTATTCTAAGTTGAAGTAGTGGTAGTCTACTTGCCTTGGAGATTTTGAATGGAATGTGTAGGATTAGTTTTAATCTAGTTCTCATCTACTTGTAGATTTCTATTTCAATTTTGAGAATATGTGTTGCTGTAAGTTTCTACATCCTTTCTGCACCCCTTTTTTTTGGTAAGCAAATGTATTATTATAAACCAATCTGTTTACAAGCTTATAAGGGGTATACCCCAGGTAAAAATACGACGCTACCGAATACCTTTTTGCACCCTTGGTTTGTTGTCAATCATGGCTAATTTTAATTCTATGGAGTCTTACTGTACATGTCACTGTTTGTAATTCAAATTTTCTATTTGAAATTCCTTTTTGAAATACTCTCAAAAGTTTC
>JAOWBR010173180.1:0-11241 GCA_028571145.1 Dionaea muscipula
AGGTTTATATTTTGTGAAGATGTGCAATGTGTGGTATATGCATTGTCAAGTAAAGATTTGTGATAGACTGAGCATGAGTGTTTTCGTATTCTTATACGGCATGCTAGACTTGATAAGTATTTAAGATTGCTATATGTATGACTATATATATAATGGAGCCCTCTACCCTTACTCAGTCTTCATGGCTGACAGTGCTACACTGTGGGTTTCAGGTTCAAGGGATGACGATTAGAAGGATGCCAGGAGGGGTCGACGCCGCGCCTCTTAGGACTTTTGCATGCTTTTGTTTAGTCTTCCGATGTTATGTGTATTTAAGTATCATACACTTTCTGTTTTCTGGTTATGAAACAGTTTCAGATAGTCACATGTTAGTCCAGACTTTAATGCCCGTATGGCATAGCCTCTGTGGATTGAGATAGTATTTTGGTATTAATTGTATATTGCTACTTAAGTTGTTTGTATGCTTTTTGTGCTTTGCTAGGATAAGTTGGACCCATAGGCTTCAATGACACGTAAACAGGTTCCACGGGTTATCGCCGGTACACCCGGGTTGCGGTGTTACAGATGTCCCCGGGGTGTCCTCTGCTGCGGGAATTCTGCAGAAACCAAAAATCCACCATCGGGTTTCATCCAAAACTCCATCAACTTCTACAACTCGAATGCCCAATCATTCCAACACACTAACATGACTTAATGACACCAAATGCAACCTAAAACATGCCTCAAATCATGGTACAACTCAACAAGAACTCAAAAATCCGAAAATCACACAAAATCATCAAACCACATCCAAACCACGATTCTACCTCAATCCACATGATTCAAGACATCAACAACATCCAAATGTCATGCTCAAACACTCAATCTAATCAAGCCAAACACACACATCGAACTCAAAGGTCTCACCTTTGGGTTTGGAATGCCAAATCCCTAGCTCCCAAGCTATGGATCTTGATCTTCTTGAGCTAATGATCACTTTCCTTGCCTACTTCCTCCAAGATTCAAGCCTCCAGGGGAAATTTGAAGAGGAAGTGATGAGATGAAGAAGGAAGAAGAAGAATGGTATGGGGGAGATGAGGGGTGTCAGTTAAGGAGGAGAAATGGGACTGGAAGAGTGGTCAATGGGGTCATGGGATTAAATCCCACATACCCTAAGTGAGGACAAAAGGGTCAATGTACAAGCCCACTAAAATGGGCTAACATCTATCAAGGCCAAGAATTTGGGCTCCAAGGGATTTGAGCCCATGTCCAACTCTCAACAAATCCAATTCTCCTACCAATGGACCAGCATGGTTCTCAAGAAAAAAAAATGAACCGGGTTTTTGAAAACATGGGTCGTGATATCTCTCCCCCCTTAAAGGAATTTCGTCCTCGAAATTCAATCAAAGTCAACTTGAAGGCCAAGACAACACGAAGGCAAGGTTATCACCTCAAAAAGTGTGGGTACATCTCCCGCGTCCCGGCCTCTCGCTCCCAAGCAGCTTCCTCAACAACCTGACTCTGTCACAATACCTTGACTAGTGGGACAGACTTGTTCCGGTGAACCTTGTCCTTACGATCCATAATCTCAATTGATTACTCCTCATCGTCACATCTTCTCTAACATGCGATGACTCAAAATCGATTAGATGCTCGGGGCTATGCACAAACCTCCTCCGCACGGAGACGTGGGAAACGTTATGCACCCCCGTCCAACTAGGTGGCAATGTCAACCTGCAGGAAACCACTCCATCTCGGTCCGAGATCTCAAATGGGCCACTGAATCATGGGCTCAACTTTCTTCTCCGTCCAAACGGATCGTGCCTCGCCACGGAGACACCTCGTGGAACTCCTTGTCACCAACTTGGAACTCAAGATCCCGACATTTGTTGTCGGCATCCCTCTTCTGGAAACTCCGAGCAATTGCCAACTCCTCACAGATCTAAGTCATCTTTTGACAAGCTTCTTCAACCAACTCGGGGCCTCGCAGTTGTCTCATGCCGACCACAAACCAACAATTCAGAGATCAGCACTTCCTCCCGTATAGAGCCTCATGAGGAGTCATGTCAATGCTCGAGTGAAAACTGTGGTCACATGAGGACTCCGTGAGAGGTAAGTGGTCGTCCAAATCCTTGCTCCATTCCGGAATCAGCAAGGTTGAAATCTACCGACATGTCTCTGATGCTCGATCTTCATTGGTTGCCGAACAAGACACTGAGCGACAAGCTCGGCCATGTGTCTCTTCATTCTGCGCCACCGGAAGTTCTCTTTCACATCTCTGAGCATCTTCGTCGCTCCCAAATGAACGTTGAACCAACAGTTATGCGCCTCTGCAAATAGCGTAGCACGCAAGTCCTCTTGACTCAGAAAATCAACCCTTCCGCGGAATCTCAGCATGCCATCTGGAGTCACCGAAGAATCAAAGTCCACCTTATCAGTCACTCCATCAATGATGCTCCGGCACTCGGGATCTTCCCTCCGAGCAGTCAGAATCCGGTCGCCCATCGTCGGTCGGACAGTCGACTGACGAATCAGTCCATCCACACTCTCTCGGACTGGTCGAGTGATGTTACGTCTCTCGGAATCCTCAATCAAACATGGCTGAAGAGTCAAACTGACAACACCACCATCCACTCTTCTGCTCGAGGCATCAGCTACAACATTAGCCCTCCCTGGATGGTCAAATCAAAGTCCTTGAGCAACTCAAGCCATCGGCACTGTCTCAATTCAATTCTTTCTAAGTGAAGATTTCCTTCAAACTCTTGTGTTCGTTGGACACCTTACATGATTCTCCAAACAAGCAGCATCTCCACAGCTTCAAGGCAACACCACAGCAACCAACTCGAGGTCATGAGTGGGAAAGTTCCTCTCATGGGTCCTCAGCTGACGAGAAGCATAGGCAATCATGCGCCCATGCTACATGAGAACACAACCCAATCCTTACAAGGATCGTATCGCTGAAAATCATAAAATTGCCCCCTTCGGTGGCAGGGCAAGAACCAATGTGGTGGTCAACCTCCTCTTGCAAACATTGGACCACAAAAACTTCACATCTTTTCTGGGGAGACAGGCAAGTGGCAAGGCTAAGGTGATGAAAAGTCTTTCACAACCATCGGTAGAATCCGGCCATGCCTAGGAAGCCACACACCTCGGAAACATTGGAAGGACGTGGCCATTTCTCAACTGCTTCAATCACACTATCTGGTGGTAGTCCGAGAGTTTCTCTGGAACATCGGGAACTGCATTCCCTCTCCTCACAAGCGTGTCACACGAGGACGCCAAGAACTAAGTCAACAAAAATATCGGGCGCCAAGCAGGCTCACCCCTCTCGAACAAGCGGTCGACGTCTCCTACCAATCAAAGCCACTCGGGAGTCACATCCACAAAACTTAACCTGGGAACCGAGCAAACATGAGCACAGAAATCTCGCACAAAACTCAATGAAACTTCTTCACTGTCAACATGCAACGCACTCCGCATCACCTACCTCTCCAACCGATAGTCAATCCCTCCCGTCCGGCGTAGCAGATCTAGCTACACCCACGAGCAAATCACTGCTCAACAGTCTAAGGAAAGACACTCAACAAATCGGTATGCAACTTCACCAACCACAAGAATGGAACTATCGCTCCACGAAACCCATGGAAAAACACCAGGCCAACAATCTCGGCCTAAACCGCACAAAGGAACATCGTAGAAGACCTCAGACCTCAAAACACCTTACAACTCTCAACCAAACTGCAATCTGATCCGCAGGCAGTGACAAATGGCTTGACAGACGGGGCAAGTCACCTGCGAAGTCACCTACCAAAGTCTGCAAATCCTGCGCCCCCTACTGATGTCAACAAGCGTCGCAACGGGCGACTTGCCCCGGCCGTTACCTCGCCTGTCCACGTCCGCAGAAAGCACTACTCAAACGAATCTTCCCAAAAATTCACCCAACACTCGCACCCGTCAATCAACAACGACAAGCACGCTCACCCAAGGTCGGGACAATCCAACAGACAAGATCTATCTACCACGAACACCTCACAAGCACGTCACTCAAAGGTCAACTCATCGGAGTTTTAACAGGTGCAACAACTAGCACACTCACATCCGAGGCTATCAGGGAAAGCAAGGAGCGAAGAGAAATAAACGATGTAATTGAATGAGCGGCACTCAAGTCAAACAATGCACTAGCGGGAGCTAAAGAAATGACAAGGGTACATGGGACTACTGATGATGATTGTCTTGGGAACCCCATCGCTCAGTCTGCTTCTACTGTCCACCACCAGTCGTGCACATCGACGCAATGTGCCCAACCTCACTACAGTTGTAGCATGTGCGTGGAGTCCCGTCACAACCAAAACCACGAGAGTGGCGCCGCCTACACCTCAGACAACGAGGGAGGCAAGCGTTGCTCTTCTTGGATTCACCCCCTGAACTACCACCTTGACTCGCAACTAGAGTCTCCTTAGGCCTATTCTAATGGATTTCCCTGTGGAAAGTCATGGCTTCCTCCAAGATGGTGGCCCTCCTCACCATGTCAGCCAAGGTCACACACCCTTGCCCACAAATGAGAATCAACAACTCCGGCCTCAAACCCTTCTGAAAGTGGAACATCTTGTCTTCTTCGGTTATCAACAGCTCTGGCGCAAATTTGTCTAGCTCAACAAACTTGGCCTCGAACTCAGGAATGGTCATGCTCCCTTGCTTCAATATCAGCAGCTCTGCCTTCTTCTGAGTTCTTATCTGACTGGTGCAAAACTCGTCTACGAACTCATCCCAAGAGGGCTTCTCTCCATGAACCTTAAACCTCCGCTCAACACTGCGCCACTAGAGTTCAGCAGTCCCCCTCAACATGAAGGTGGCAAGAGTGACCATACCCTCAGTCGGGCACTCGACCCTCCGAAGGATCTCCCTAATTTCCGTCAACCAACAGCTCGCCTCCGAGCCATCCGTGGAACTCGTGAACAAAGGAGGTTCTGCTCTCAAGAATCTGTTAAACAACTCTCCCTGAATCCCTCCTGGCTATGGTGTTTTCCCAACCATCCCTTGCACTTCAGCAAACCGCTGAAATTGCTGAAACAGTCGGAACTGCTCCCATTCTTGGGGAGTCATCAACCGAAACTGTTGAAACTCAGCATACTCCTCAGATGTCAGATGAACCACTCCCCCTCCTCCATCGAGAGGCGACACATCATCACGTCGTTCACTCGGTCTGGCAAATCCCACACCCTGTCCAGCCAGGGTTGTCGGTAGGAGATGATGGTTGGAGGATGAAGCCGAATGTTCACCATCATGCCCCATGGTCACCATCCTCACTCAACTAAAATCACGTTCACAGTGCGCTCAAGTCAAAGACTAAATCGAATGCTAAAGGAAATTGAATGAGAACGTACCTAGCGGATGCCGGGAGACGGGCCTCATTTCTAAGAACCATGACATGCATCATTGAAAAATCTAGTCTACAGTGCACTTACAAGGAGTTCACCTAACATGTAATGCCTAAGTCCCAAATCAAATCACATCAAGTTCCCATCAAAGATTGGAACCTAGGTCCTGATACCACAACTGTCACACCCTCTCCCGGGTGAGACCGGCACGAGACCCGTGGGGGTTGCTCACGTGCCTTGTAAGCCTAAGCCGAACCCAAATCAATGCAAATCATTCTAAACTAACACTCATCAAGTTAGAGTCGCTAAACAAATCGTACGGAAGACAAATCAAGACCAATGAAAGGGGAAAAGGAACTAATCAAGCCCACACGCTGGGACCAAAAACCAACCCACGCAGGGGAAAAGTGTCACCAAAAACCCATCTCGGGTAGTCACCATCAAGTCTAATCTATTGTGAGTCAATCATGCTCAAAGGACAAGTCTAAAGGTATCATGTGGAACAACTACATCTATACCAAAAATGATGCATGCAAAAATGGGAAGAATGAGTCCTAAGAGGCATGTCCCGTCCTGTCGGCATCCTCCTATCGTTCTGCTCGCTCACCTGTGTCAAAATGTTCAATTGAGGGATGTACACGGGGTCAGTAATAGAAATAACAAATGCCATACTTATGAAATGAACATAAGGCTAGAAACGGGCTAAGTGAATGTAGTGGTTGAATCAAACGTAAGGGGTACCGAACACCTGTAACTCACCGAGGTAAGACCCCGCGTGCAGGCGCCCACAACCATAGGAGGAACCACTACACTCACTAGGCAAAGGCAGTAGGTAGAGAGAACAATGAATCATAAATCATAAATCAGACCAACTATATGGCATATCTAAAACCAAGTATAAAATGTATGTGATAGTCGAGCATAAATAAAGTAAAGTCAGGATAACATGCGCATAAGAATTTGGGAACCTAACATACTAGGCGTCCCGCCCCGGGTGGCAGCCGGTTAAGGAACATCCTAGCACGCCGTCCAAGCCTCCCCGTAGCTAATCTGGGCGACCTCTAGACGTTACGATAATAGAGTCACCCTATATAGTGGGTATATTCCCTAATGGCCAGAGGCATGGTCATCACCATCTGTTCCGTGGACTTACACCACTCGCTGTCACGGATGTCGAGGGTTCCACTCCCTTTCACCCAAAAACCATTTCAAAACATAAGTACATGATAAGCCATATACGTATCGGAAGTAAATCTCATGGGTCATGCATAATCATACAATAGTCCACATGCTAAACATCAAATCAGGCCGAAGCCGAGAATCATGAATCAAATATAATGCTACCATGACCCGAAGGTCGAATAAAACCATACATGTGGACAAAATATCTAACCGTGTATGCCAACGGAGAAGTATATAAAAAACGGGTGTCAAACATGAGAGAAACAGGTTAGGCTTATGTGTACATCCCCTCACCTGATGTCGGAACGACGCTAAAGCTCTACCGCGTGCTCACCGATGATCGGGACCGTGTCGGAACCTAAAACACAAGTCAAACAAGAGAAACGTCTCACTAAACCATGAGAGAATTTAAACGTGAATCCCCACTAAATCTAAGGAACTAAGCCTCGTGTTGCTCGACCGTGAAGGTTCCCAATGGTTCGTATTCTTACCGGTAAGAAAGTATCCTTACCGGTAAGAATACAAAGAAATTTTGAGGAAGGCAAAATGGCTGGAGGACGTCCCCGTGGACGTCCTCTGCCTTCTAAAACGTGAATTTTGAAACTTCCGAGATTTCGGAGGACGTCCATGGGATGTTCCCCGCTTCTTGGGGAGAATTCTTCGCGCTGAGGACGTCCCCGGGACGTCCTCTGCTGTGGGAATTCTGTAGAAACCGAAAATCCACCATCAGGTTTCATCCAAAACTCCACTAATTAACTTCTACAACTTGAATGCCCAAGCATTCCAATACACTAACATGACTTAATGACACCAAATGCAACTCAAAACATGCCTCAAATCATGGTACAACTCAACATGAACTCAAAAATCCGAAAATCGCACAAAATCATCAAACCACATCCAAACCACGATTCCACCTCAATCCACATGATTCAAGACATCAAAAACATCCAATTGTCATGCTCAAACACTCAATCCAAGAACCTAAGCAAGAAATCAATCCAAACACACATATGGAACTCAAAGGTCTCACCTTTAGGTTTAGAATGCAAAATCCCTAGCTCCCAAGCTATGGATCTTGATCTCCTTAAGCCAATGATCACTTTCCTTGTCTCCTTGCTCCAAAATTCAAGCCTCCAGGGGATGAAATTTCAAGAGGAAGTGATGAGATGAAGATGGAAGAAGAAGAATGGTATGGGGGAGAGGAGGGGTATCGGTCAAGGAGGAGAAATGAGAGTGGAAGAGTGGTCAATGGGGTCATGGGATTAAATCCCACATACCCTAAGTGAGGGCAAAAGGGTCAATGTACAAGCCCACCAAAATGGGCTAACATCCATCAAGGCCAAGAATTTGGGCTCCAAGGGATTTGAGCCCATGTCCAATGCTCAACAAATCCAATTCTCCTACCAATGGGCCAACATGATTCTCAAGAAAAAAAAATGAACCAGGTTTTTGAAAACACAGGTCGTGACACCGCCTCCATGATCTCGGCTGTGAGGGAGTGAACTTGGCTTCCATGGAAGCTCGAGATCATTGCATGAGCTCAGCCCAGGTGATAGCTCGGCCGTGTGGCCTAGGCTCGGCCCTCCTCCATGCTCGGCGGGCTGCACGAACTCGATTCTCCTCCATGCTCGGCTTGCGGCTTTGGCGGGATGGGGGGCTTGGCCAGCTGCCTGTGCTCGGCCCCTTCCTATGCTCGGCCTGTAGGTTACGGATGGGGAGTTCGGCCTTCTTCCTATGCTCAGCCCCCTCCTATGCTCAGCCTTAGCAGGTAGGTGAGGAGCTCGGCGTCAGCCTTCTCTCGCATGCTTAGCCTGTCTCCATGATCGGTCCTCTCCCATGCTCATCCTCTAAGGGCTCGGCGATGGCCATTCTCCAAGTGTGGAGTCATGCTTGGCCGTGGGTTTGGTAATGAGAAGGAGGGCTGCCCGAGCTTGGCAGGGGCCCTGAGTTCGGCCACGTCTCAGGCTCATGCTCCTCCACGGGCTAAGCTTGGCCACGGGCACGTCTTAGCCTTGAAATTTGGTGAGGGGAATGATCGGAGGATGTGGGCGTGACCGGTGGTCTCGGAAGGTCCGCATGGCCATGTGTTCACGTATGCATGTGCGTACCGGGCCCATGTGCCTAAGTGTCTCCCAGTTTGCAATCCATGTGGATTCCACGGTGTCGGATATTTTATGGGTATATCACCCTTAAACTCATAAACTTTATTTCTATATTAGACCACTTTAATTGGGCTTTAAATAAAAGATAGTGTGTATATATATATATAAAAAGTGCATCTCCAGAGAGGGCCTCCATTTTTTCACAATAGTGTGGACTCCTCACAACCCTTGGATTACAAAATATCAAAAGCCCAGATATTGGTCCAAATATTTTCCAAAAAAAAATGGAAGCGGTTGAAAAATGAGCCCTACTACTATGAAATCTGGGCCTTTGATGTTTTGTAATCCAAGAGTTGTGAGGAGTCCACACTATTGTGAAAAAATGGAAGCCCTCTCTGGAGACGCGCTGTATATATATACTAGGGGTTGCCCGTGCCGTTGGCACGATAAGCATCCTCTCTCCCATTAGTTAGTTGACAGATTATGTCGATAACTTTCGTGTTTTGCCAGTAAACTGATTCGTATGAATAGAGAAATTTCACAGCTTAATAAACAAAGGCTAATAAAAATCCGACAATATAACAACTGTAGTTCGGGCTAACAGACAAAAGAACAACCCCAAATCTAACAATATAACAACAGTACATCAGACTAATTCTGAAATAGTATAGCATACAAATTAAAATCACATGTCAACCTAAGATAGCCAAAGCAAAAGCATATGAAAGAAGAGAGAGATAAAAATTAGCATAGAAAACCAAAAAATTTCTAATCAACCAAAATTTTTATAAATGTCAAAAAAATTATATGAATTTTTTTTTAAAAAAACAAGAGGATATGAAACAAAAGAGATAAAAATTAACATAGAAAACCAAAATTTTCGTAATGAAACAAATCAAGATATGAAACCAAAAAAACAAAAAAATAGCATAGAAAACCAATACTAAACATAAAAGCAAAGGATAAAACAAAGGAAATATGAACAGAAGAAAAAGAACAAATTTTCGGAATCCAATATCAAGCTTAAAAACAAAAAAAAGAAACAAAAGGAAAAATAACATTGAATGAAACAAATAAAGATATGAAAAGTGAAATGATCATACACAATGGTTACCACACTTTCTCATTAAAATACCTGCCGTAGTACCCTTACAGTCGGATACATTCAAATCCAAATAGTAGAAACATAGAGAAAGATGAACAACACAATGCCATGGCCCATGACCCCTGAAAGCATACTTACAGGAGGAAAAAAAACATAATCAAGACAAATTGAACACACTAGATCGATACCCAGACTAATTGTAAAAATCCTAGACAAATTAATCCAAGACAAATTAATCGATACCTAGACACATTAATCCTATGAGAAATTAAAAACTCCACGACAAATTGAACAGATTAAATCGATAAATAATAGAACAATTCACTGGATCAGTAATAGATACCCAATGCTCAGTGCTCAGTGAAGCTATGAGCTTTCAACTCTGTAATATTTGTCCTTGAATTCTTCTGAGCTTGCATTTGGAAAAAACACGTATAATGTTCTAGAAATAACAGAGCACGAACACCACAATCTGAAATTCTGAATCCAGCCCAACAGAACAGCTCCTCAATCAAGATCTCCGGCTTCGATGGGGGTATTATTTCATGATCAACGGATTGTTTATGAGTGACTTACCTGCCCATTGTACCTTGTGCTCCAGCTTGGGACACTTCAAGAGCCAATGTAGGAGACTAAACTGAATAAGGAAAAACTGATTGGAACCAGATTTTGTTCATGAAAGTTTGCTACCAACTTTCATACACATCAAGTTGGGCGGATGCAACACATCAAGCTGGGCGGGTGCAATGGAAACTATAAAACAAAACCCAAAACAAAACCAAAACCTAAAAACCAAAACCCAAACAACCCAATTCGACAAAATCACAACTCAAACCCAAGCCTAAACAACCCAAAAATTAGAACTTCACTACTTAAATCGGAGGAAAGATTGATTACTCTAGGTTGATTAGGGTGGCTCGGTGATGGCTGCTCGGTGATGGGCAGATCTGCTCGACAACGGTGGAGGTCGAGGGGCTGCTCGGCGGTGACCTAGGGGTTGATGGAGCAGGGAGCAGCGAGGGGCTACTCGGTGGTTAGCCCGCGATGGATCTGCTGCCACCGTGGAGATTTGCTTTTCCTCTTCGATGGATCTTCCCTCTTCGCTGCCGCTGGTGTGAGATCGCTGGGTTCAAGAGCCGTCGACGCCGTGGATCGTTGGATCTACTTTTCCTCTTAGCTGTCGATGCCGCACTGCCTTTTTCCGACGACTGAAAGGCTTTTGAAGGGTTGATGATGAATTGATGATTAGGTTGATTAGGCTGTTTGAAGGGTGATTGGGTTGATTATGTGATCCTACGACTGTCATGATTTCCCGCCCATTACCCCGATCCAACGGTCGAAAATGTCTTAGGACATTTTATGAGGAAGAATTCAAATTTCGAGCTGTATTGTATAATACTAGAGGTCACCCGTGCCTTCGGCACGATAAACACTTCAATTTCTTAAAATAAAAAACATCGAAAAAATATACGTTAGAACTTTTTCAAAAAAT
>JAOWBR010173191.1:0-11240 GCA_028571145.1 Dionaea muscipula
GTCCTTTTATTAACGCGCCCCTCGAACTTCTGCAAGCAACGAGGTCGGGTTATGTTTTTACAAGACAAGGTAGTTCCAGGCGTCTATGTTTTTTTTTTTGAAAATCAAGCCAGTCATCCTCGCAAGGTCAAAGAGATTAAGGTCGGAATTCGTACCACACTCTCAAGTTCCACCATTGATACACACCGTTAAAGTCAATATCCCATTGTGAGTGTGAAAATAAGGCAGAACCCAGTTACCGAAAACACTTTTGCCCTGTTCCGATATCACTAAGTTCTTCAAAAAGTTATTTGATCGGCTTAACGTAATCCCGAATCCCCCCTTCCCAAAAAGGAAACATCAGAAAGACTAGGTCGGTGTTCAGTTATCAATCCGAAATCTGCCTAATTCCAAAATCTCATCCCCTTTATTAAAATAAAGAGGTATAAATGCATACTCTACCCCCCAACCAATCATAATCCCCTCACACTAAAGTCTTGCTTGTCCTCGAGTAAGGTCCACAGTGAAATACCGGGAAAAGGAGAAAGACAAAAAATGCAAAGAAAGTAATGCAAGCAATACAGTTACCCGAATCGGAGAAAATGTGCCTTCAGGAAGGACTGGTCCTAGGACAGAGGATCCCTGCAATTATTAAGGGGAGGAGATAGAGGTTAGAAAGAGAGAAAGGTAGAATAAAGGAAATGCCTCTATATAAAGAGCAATAAGGAATAAGAAAATCGGTCAATCAAGAAATTTGAAAAGTGAAGAGAGATGGATCCAAATCGGCGTGCCTGGATGATGCGGCTCCCAGAACCTCAACTAAGAAGGTTAAGGGAGGCCACCAATATGCTTACAACGACCGACCTGAATGATATAAACATCGCCTTCCCATGTCCTCCTGAATATGAGTATTTTCTTCCATTAAGAACCCAAACTGCTACCGATACCGATGCACAAAATGCCCTTGCCATCCATCTCGATCACTTTAAACTAGGTCTCAGGTTCCCTTTACATCCGTTCTTTGTAGCGGTATTCCAGTCCTATAGGATTCTCCCAGCTCAGCTTACTCTGGAATCAATAGCCTACATTGCAAGTTTTATTGTCTGAAGTGCCTGGTTTGGCATGCCTCCCTCCCTGGTGGCATTTAATGAATGTTGTGAGCTGGTGCGGGAACCAGGAAGAACCGGATATCATAAGTTTGTGTTGTTAGAGGGGTGCAAGTTGGTGACTTCCATAGAAAGTCCGGGGCTATGGAAACAAAAGTTTATTATGGTGGAGGGTGGAGTGTTCCTAATCAGTACCACCTACAGATCACCTTGGAGGTCACCTGCTATTCCGGACAGGGGGCTCACCCTCAGAGAGCTAGCCTTTCTACATCATATAGGAGCAGTAGAGCGTTCTACGCCACAACTGTAAAATCTCATCAGGCTGGAAAATCTGGAGCTCTGGGATATAGCTACACTTCCACACCCTCGTAAGTTCATTAGGATAGATAAGTTATGATTGGTCAGGAACTGACACAGTGTATGTTGCAGGTTTTTTATCGTTGGATCAGGTAGCGCTTTACGGTCCCGCTGCAGTAGGTTGGAGGCTTGGAAATGCTGAAGACGATGTCAGTGATGAAGGCTGGAGTGGAGGGAATGCTAAAGAGGATGAGGACGAAGCTGGAGACGAAGATGGTCATGTGACCGATGATTAGTGGATTTCGTTCCGGAATAGAAAAACCAAAAGTGTTGTTGAATTTTCTTGAAATGATCGCTGTACTGGTGTCATATTAGTGATGAATGAAGATGTCTTCTAAAGATAAACCGAATTTGAAACGTAAACGAATAACCCAGAAGTTGTATCTCGGTATCTGCTCCCTACGTCAGGGCTTCCCTGCCAGAAAAATAATCTTGTCATTAATGCAAGAAAATCGAAAAAAATCAGCAATAATAAATGAAATAGCCAAAGGGAAGGAATCTTCCTTGTCAGGTAGGGCGGATGGGAAGATGAAGAGCCAATCAAGGAAACCCAAATTAAATGCCGAAAGGCCATTTAACTACCCTTATTAATTGGCACTGATCCCCCTATAAGAGTACCCGTTCAGTTATAGAGATCAGTCACAATTCTTCAACCGAGTCAAACCACAAAACTAAATCAAAGAAAATGGATGGAAGCATGGAGGGCCTCGGTCAAGCTCTCGTGAAGAGATATCCTGGTCCACCACTAATGAAGATCAGCGAGGCCACAAGCATTTTGGACGAGCATGATTTGTTCAATATGCAGATAGCCTTCCCCCGAATGCCCGACATTGATTACCAACTTCCCCTACCTCACGAAACTGTGTTGAAGTTTAAGCCTAAGAACACCATAGCTGTTCATGTAAATCATTTCACCAACGGTTTGCGATTCCCTCTCCATCTTTTCATCGCCAGGGTGTTCAATGCCTACAAGCTGGTGCCAGCACAGCTAACTCCTGAGTCCATTGGGTACATTGCTAATTTCATCGTCCAAATCTATGAACGAGGTGCTCCACCCTCCCTTCTTGTTTTCAGCCTCGATTTTGAACTAATTTCGGAACCCTACGAGTGGGGATTTTATTACTTCAGACCCCGACTCGGCACCCAAATTTGTACCATAAAGAGGGAACCAGCCGTATGGCGGAGGAAATTTCTATTGGTGACAAGAAGGGAATGAAACATTAACATCCACCCCGGAACCCCAACACTCACCCCGGATTGGTTTGATGATTACGTCGGTTCGGAAGGCAACCCCGTGGGTCACCATGGGAAGAGAGGGCAGTGAGGAAAAGTTTTTCAAGCGACCATCAGGTCATTCCCAAGTTTGAAGATGATGTTTCTCTGGAGAAACTTGAGCAATTCAAGATTGCAAGCTATCCACATCCCAGTAAGTCAAATTATTAAAATTATCCCTTCAAACAAGTCAATTAGTTCATAATGCGTTTTACTGTGATGCAGCATTCCTCTAGAAGAGTTTGATCGGGCTGTATGGTGGGACATGGAGGCCAAAGACTGTTCCGACTCCAGTGGTGGAGGTGCTCGACTCTGAAGAAGAAGAAGAAGATGAAGATGATGAATGAAGCTGAAGCAGTAGCCAAGAGGATCTTTCCACTCTCCCCTGTTGTTCCAATTATATCCCTCCTAGACAATGTCTTTATCCTTTCTTTCCTTGTTATGTAATGACTCAAATGAAATATGAACGATCTCCATCTCTTGCAATCGTTGAATGTCTTCGCAAAATATGCTTATTACTTAAGCAGCTCCAATACTGATCAATGTTTAGAAAAAAAAAACCCGAAAAGAAATTACTGCCCTCACATTGAGCATAATTAAAGTTCGAACTAGGCTTCTAACTCCAACTCAGCATAGACCATATCAAATTGGCCCAAAAAAGTGTACGGGGCCCATCACTAAGATCGGGAAAACGAAAAGGCAAATCCTTCTCGAGAGTCATGCAGGGCAAATCATCAAAATTCTAATTTCGAATCAAATAAAGCACTTTCCTTAAAAACCTTGCTTCTGAAAAACCTTTGAGGTTCCCTCAGTGAAAACTCGTCATTGGTGAAAGTGAACTCCGAGCTCTGAAACCAGTCAAGAATTGCGTAACCAAATCTAGGTATCACCCCCTTACTTAAAAAACCCTTTTAGTTGTTATTCCTTAGCTATGTGCTACAGAAAGCTTGCGCGGAGAATGGCGATGGATAATCGTCCCCGAAATGCGTCCGACAACAAATTGGAGGTTAATGACGGAAAAATCAGAGATGTGTGAGGGGTTCTCATAATCGCAGACGTAGAGGACATGCGAATTGTCTTCCCATTTCCCGCTGGATATCAAATATACCTACCCTTGCCCAATCAATCTGCCTTAGATGTACCCGATAACAAGACAATGGTAGTACATTTTGATCATTTGCAGAATGGTCTGAGAGTTCCTTTTCATCCGTTTTTTGTATTGGTGATGAGAAAGTACAACTTGGTTCCGTCCCAGCTTCATCCCAATTCGATTTCCTTGATTAATGCATTCATCATCTTCTGTCATGTGGCTGGCCGGAAACCGTTGCTGAAGTTGTGGCATAAACTTGTAACTCTGACTCCATCACTGCCCAAAGAGAGTGGGTATTGGACCTTCAAAGCAATTAAGGGTTATAGGCTAGTTGATGGTCGGGAAACCATCAAATGCTGGAAGTGTAAATTTGTTCTGATATCAGGTGTTGAAACCTGGCCTTTCCCGACATCCCGCTTTTGCAATGTTCCCATCACTACTCCTTTTGACAGAGAACCATTTTTTACGGATTCCGACTTGGCATTCCTGAAGACCTTTGACAGAAATCGGTACCCTATACCCAAGCATTATGAGATTGTCACTCCTCTGGCACTGGATCTATGTGGCATAGCCCGAGTGTCGCATCCTCGTATGTTTCTAATGAAATCATCTAAGTTCATGCATATGAGAAGGCTCTAACCATCTGCAATTTACTTGTTTGCAGGTGTGATGTATCGGCAACTTGTCTATCAATTGCTTGGCTCTACCAAGAAAGTGAGGGATCATGCATGCCATTGAATCCTTAGATACTCCCTCTCCCATCCCTGCTCAAGGAGAAGGATCTTCAACAAGAGTTGCCCAGATTCCAGAAGTGCCCGAAGTAGATCCAGTAGTGAAGGCTATGATTGAAGATATACTAGCAGAAAGTAGTGCCTCCACTCCAGAGTTAGGAGGTGGAAATTCCGATGTTCCAGAGACTGGTCTACAGCCCATACCGGAAGAGGATGAAGTTGCAGAGACTGATACATTGCGGCAAGCACTTCGAAAATAGAAGAAGCATAAACCTGGGGCTGCACCATCTGATTCCCCCATTGTGATGATCCCAACACCAGCAGGACTGACCACCACAACTCTCCCCAGATTAGAGAAACGGTTCCTAAGTCGACAAGCTTGGCCCTCGTGCCATATGTACAATCTCCGTTGAGACCAGGTGGAGAAGAAAAAGAAGTTGGAGCAGATTCCATCAGGAAGGAAAAAGGAATTACCATACAAGAACCTCAGCAGTAGCATCAGAAGAAGAAGAAGAAGATTGCACCAGCTGTTCCCGATGAGCTAGTCACAAAACGAAAAAAGATGGCAGAAGGAAAGAAGGCAGCTAGCAAGCCAGATGCTCCACCCTAAACCCGCAGGTAAACTCAAATGTAGAAACTATCTGAAAATGAGGCCGAACCACCCAAAAGAAGGAGAAATGCTCAAATTGTGGATGATGAATCCGGCTCCTATGATCAAAATGAGCAACAACCCGGTGAAGGTGATGATCAGCAACAAGAAGTCGGTCCAGCCGCTGGCCCTGAAGATGCAAGTTCCGGGAGGACTTTACCCAAAGGCACCCTTATTCCTAACTGGCGATATATGGAGTGGAATAAGGTATTATCGGATCCGACAAAGGGTACCAAGGGGGGCATGAGCCATGCCACATTGTGTGTCGAGTATTTGCAGGGACCGAGGTCCAAAGGAGATGTCGATCAAACGAATGAAATGTCATACCGGCAGCATATGGCAATGATGGCGACCCACACAACAAAGGTAATTTTGAGTTTGGCTCGAAACATTTTATGTTGTGAATGATGAAAAGTTCCTGAACTCTTTCACATCTCTTTGATCTAGATGTCGGTTCTTACCGGAGGCTGGTTGGACAAGCTGGAGGAGCTGGAAAACAAGGATGTCCAGATTGATGAATTGAAGAAAAAGGTGAGAATATTCTTAATACAAGTCTATGATTGATGAGTCTTAGGTTCAAACGGATTCCCGATATCATCTCATCCACTTTTGCAGAATTCCCGAATAGCAGGGGTGTTGAAATCACGGAAGAAAGAGAAGGAAACTTGGACAAAATCCAAGGAGGAAACTGAAAAGTTGAAGAAGGAGATGGAGGAGAAGATGGAGAAGGAGAAAGCAGAAAAGAACGAATTGGAAGCGATGGTCGTGGAGCTGAAAAAGGTGGTGACCAAGTATGAGAAAGAGAAATTGGTAGTAACAGATCAGGAGAAGAAGGTGAAAGAAATGGAGGTCGAGATTGATAGGATCCTGAAAAGGTAGGTAGATGTGCTTGCCGAAAGAGATAAGGCAAGATTAGATACACGACAAGTAAAGGTAGACTTGGAGAATGAGAAAGACAAGAGCTTGAAGTTTTAAACCGAGCTCAAGGCCTTACAGGAGGCTCATTCAAAATTGAAAATGGATTACGATGCAAAAGTGGATGAGAACTTTGAAGTGAGTTAAGAGTTGAGGCAGACCAAACATTAACTGAAATGGGCTGATGAAGATATGTAGATCCACAAATCTGGTTGTGAGGCTGAGATTTGAAGGTTGAAAACTACGAAAACCCAAGCCGAACAGAATTTTCAGAAGGAACAGGCTCAATTCAAGAATTTGTCCAGCGTGCTCTATTGGATGAATGAGAAGAGAGAGACTCTGACAACTATTCTTCCAGCTCAAATAGAAAGGGTACGGCAACTGGCCCTTCATGATTTTGTTTTGTCTGAGGATTTTCTTCGTCTTGCGGCCCCCATCGCAGTTCTATATGTGAAAGATGGTTTCAAGATATGCCAGGCCCAAACTAAGAAGGCTTTATCCGAAATGGGACAAGACTCTCACTGGGTGAATCAGCTAGAATTGGATTACAATGTAGAGTATCAACCCGAGCCAGATGTTTCCCCTAAGGCTAAGGATGTTCTGACATGGAATGTGGAATTGGGCATTGAAGATCCAATAGAATACATGCAGAAGTGGAAAGATGATATCAGAGAATTAGTTGACTGGGAAAATGTTTCTCCATCGAGTTAAACACCATCAACCGACATTCCGATCGCCACTCAACCACATGTAATCTTAAAATACTTGAAAAATCAACTCCTGTGGTGCCAGAACTAGAAGCAACCAATCTCTATTCCGGTCCATGCTGAATCCGAGATTAACCAATCTTTCAGTTTATCTTTCTTGAAAATAGGAAAGTGACCTTACATCTTTGTCATCAGCAGTGCAGAAGGAGGAGATGAAAAATGTCATCCCGGAAGGGATTGAACCAGAGTTGCCATCAACCCAAGATCCCGAAGTACTGCCACAAGCTGACCAAGTGTCTGATGAGCAACCCTCTTCTGAACCAGCAACGGATCGAGATTTAGGGGTAACTCCTGATGTGTCACTGACTGAAAAACCCTCTGCTCCTGATGCTCAAACAATTGGTCCTCAGTAAACTCTGTTTTCTGGACATGTATGCAATATTCTTCGATTGACTGACTCAGATTGTCTTCTTGCTTCAACACTCAAACAAACCATCAGTATACTCAAACAGGAAATATAATTAATAAAGCTAAAACAATCCCTAAAACAAATCCTGTATATCAATTAAACAAACAATACACAGAGTAAGGAAAACTAGGGAAATACTTGGGTTACTTCCCAAGAAGGGCATGCGATTAACGTCGGCATGCCCGACTTCAGAACTACCTCAGTCGCAATAGGGTTTCCCGACATGAATGTCGGGATCCCGGGGAACTCCTTCATAGTAAATCTTCATTCGTTGCCCATTCACTTTGAGCTTCTCTTCTAATTTCGGATCCTTGAGCCCTACAGCTCCCCAAGGAAAAACTTCGGTAACAATGTATGGTCCACTCCATCGAGATTTGAGCTTCCCAGGAAAAAGTTTTAATCGGGAACTAAAGAGTAGAACCCTTTACCCAACTTCAAATATTTTTCGCAAAATCCGGGCATCATGCCACGATTTCATCTTTTCCCGAATTAGATTTGCATTTTCATAGGCATCATGCCTGATCTCCTCCAGTTCAGAAAGTTGTAACTTCCGGTGCTTTCCAGCGTGGTCAATCTTAATGTTGTATTCTTTCACCGCCCAATAGGCTTTGTGTTCAATCTCCACTGGTAAATGGCAAGCTTTTCTATAAACTAACCGAAATGGTGACATACCTAAACCTGTTTTATACGTAGTTCGGTAAGCCCATAAAGCATCATCCAGCCGGGTGCTCTAGTCTTTCCGGTTCGGATTCACGGTCTTTTCCAAAATCTGCTTGATTTCCCTATTTAAAACTTTGGCCATGCCATTAGATTGTGGATGATATGCGGTTGACATCCTATGATGCACTCCATATTTTTTGAGTAATGCCGACACCGTATTATTGCAAAAATGAGTACCTCGGTCGCTTAAGACTGCTCTTAGAATACCAAATCTTGAAAAGATGTTGTGTTGTAGAAACTTACTCACTTCCTTGGCATCATCGATCTTGGTTGCCTTTGCTTCAGTCCACTTGGACACGTAATCAACTGCCAGCAATATATAAGTGTAACCAAATGATACCGGAAAAGGTCCCATAAAATCCATCCCCCACAGATCAAAAGTCTCGCAGACTGGAATGGAAGTCATCGGCATTTCATCCCTTTTTGATACATTACCCGTTCTTTGGAACCGATCACAACTTTTAAAGAAAGTAAATGCATCCTTGAATAATGTAGGCCAAAAGAAACCAGCCTCAAGGACCTTTCGTGCAGTCTTATCATTTCCAAAGTGTCCTCTGCAAGCATAAGAGTGGCAAAACTCTAAAATTCCTTGAATCTCGTGATCTGGCACAAACCTTCGAACCACTTGATCAGCACCAAGTTTCCACAGATAAGGGAAGTCCCAAAAGTAAAACCGTGCTTCTCTTTGAATCTTCAGTTTCTGCGATTTGATGAGTCCAATGGGGAATTCTCCTGTTACCAAGAAGTTGACTATATCCACATACCAAGGTTCGACAATTTGGACCGCAAAAATTTGCTCGTTGGAAAAGCTATCTTGAATCTCAATTCCTTCGTTATGATGCACAAGTCGACTAAGATGATCAGCTACCAAATTAGCTTTCCCGTTCTTATCTTTAATTTCAAGATTGAATTCTTGCAGCAAAAAAATCCACCGGATAAGCCTCGGTTTAGAATCTTCTTTTGATAAGAGATTCCTTAGTGCAGAATGATCAGAGTCAACAATCACCTTAGTGCCCAAAAGATACGATCTGAATTTCTCAAGTGCAAAGATGATTTCTAACATCTCCTTTTCCGTCACAGTATAATTCAATTGAGTGGCATCCAAAGTCTTACTTGCATAGTAAATCACGAAGGGGGCTCCTTCATCCCGCTGGCCTAAGACAGCTCGGATTGTAAAATCACTTACATCACACATTATCTCAAAAGATAATTCCCAGTTTAGGGGTCGGATCACTGGTGTAGATATTAGAAGAGACTTCAAACGATCGAGTGCCTTTTTGCATTTGTCATCAAATTGAAATTGTACCTCCTTTTGGAGTAGCTGGCACATCGGTCGAGAGATTTTTGAGAAATCTTTAATGAAACGCCGGTAGAATCCGGCATGGCCTAGAAATGATCATACCTTCTTCACCGAAGTTGGGTATGCCAGTGATTCAATCACATCAATTTTAGCTTTGTCAACTCGGATTCCGGTCTCCGAAACAATATGGCCCAAAATAATACCTTCAGTGACCATAAAATGGCATTTCTCAAAATTGAGAACCAAATTTGTTTCCTCACACCTCGCCAGCACTTTGTCCAAGTTCGTCAAGCGCATGTCAAAAGACTTCCCATAAACCGAAAAATCATCCATAAATACTTCAATGCAGTGCTCAATAAAGTCAGAGAAGATACTCATCATGCATCTCTGGAGTGTTCCAGGAGCATTACACAATCCGAACGGCATACGCCAATAGGTAAATGTTCCGAATGGACAAGTAAATGTAGTCTTCTCCTGATCTTCCGGAGCTATAACAATCTGATTGTATCCGGAATACCCATCCAACAAACAATAATGAGATTGTCCGGCCAATCTCTCAAGCATTTGATCAATGAATGGCAACGAAAAATGGTCTTTTCGAGTTGTTGTGTTCAATTTCCTGTAGTCAATACACCCCCTCCAGCCATTTTGAACTTTAGTCGGGACCAATGCATTCTTTTCGTTTCGGATGATAGTGATGCCGGTTTTCTTTGGTACAACATGGACAGGATTTACCCATTGACTGTCTGAGATCGGATAAATCATGTCTGCATCGAGCAGCTTAATAACCTCCTTTTTAACCACTTTCATTATTGGCGGATTTAATCTTCGTTGACCTTCTCTGGTCGGCTTCGATCCTTCTTCCATCAGAATTCTATGCATGCACATCACCGGGCTAATTCCCCTGATGTCGGCAATAGTCCACCCAATTGCTGACTTATGATCCTTCAGCACCCCAACCAATTGATCCTCTTCTTCTTAAGACAGATTTGATGAGATAATGACCGGTAATGTTGAATTGTCACCAATGTATGCATACTTCAAATGTCCAGGAAACTCCTAAGTTCTAACTCCGGAGCTTGCTCAATGAATGGAATCAACTTTCTCCTTAAAGCGGGAAGCTCCAAAGTTGGTGTTGCTGATGTGGTTAAGGGCAAGGAATTCAATTCTGCAATAACTTCCTTGACTCTCTCAGGAAGATCATAATCCTCTTGAATCGCAGTTAAACAACAGCTGAGAGTAATAGAGAGCTCATCATAATCATTATGCTGAATTTCAATAGATGGATCCATCTCAGTTCCTGCATCATTACAATTCTCAATCAGGAATACATCATGTGTGCTTTCCGGATACCGCATTGCCTCATACATATTAAATTCAGCAACTTCACCATCAAATTTCACTGTCACTTTCCCCGTAACCGAATCGGTTTTGCATCCTGAGGTCATGAGAAAAGGCCTCCCGAAGAGAATGGGAGTCGGTAAAAGACCATCATCATCCTCCATCTTCAAAATGTAAAAGTCAACAGGGAATACCAAATCGTTCACTTTCACCAAAACATCTTCAATCATTCCTTCCACACAAGAGGTTGAACGATCAGCCATTGACACTATAACTCTGCTTGCAAGAAGGGGTTCGAGATCCAGGATTCTGTAAACTGAATATCGCATGACATTTATGGATGCTCCTGAATCAATCATCCCTCTGCTAAGTGCTGAATGACTAATAATGCAAGGAATGGTGAGGACACCGGGATCACCACACTTCAAAGGTACTTTCCGTTGAAACACAGCTGAAACACTGGCACTTAGATGTACCACTTCATCATCTTTGACTTTCCTTTTATTTGTGCACAACTTCTTCAAAAACTTCGCATACCTTGGTACTTCCGTATCAAATCCAATAAAGGAATGTTGATTTCCACCTTCTGAAGAACTTCCAGAAT
>JAOWBR010173202.1:0-11239 GCA_028571145.1 Dionaea muscipula
CTGATGTTACCTTTGATGAGTCGACCCCATTCTTCTCACCTTCCGCTGAGTCTTCCTCCCGTCTTCCTCTCCCTTCTAAGCCTCAGTCTGTCCCTGATGATAATGCTCCTTTAGTCTATGAGTCCAGTGAGCGTCTGTCTGAGTTATCAGGTCCCGTCTCTCCTCCATCATCATCTCCTCCACCTCCTATCCGCCATGTGTACACTCGTGGCCCCTGTCGGGTGCTCTCCTTTGGCACTGATCTTCCTCCAATTCAGTTAGACTCTCCTTCCGTAGCTGCTCCTGAGCCAACCCCTGCTGGTCCTTCCTCCTCGCCCGTGGATTCTGCACCGCCTGCTCCTTCCTCTGACCTGGATGTTCCCATTGCCTTACGCAAGGGTTCTCGGAGTTGTGCGACATATCCTCTTTCTACTTATATATCATATGTTGGGGTGTCTCCTTCATTGCAGGCTTTTATTTCTGCTCTGGATTCTGTTTCAGTTCCTCATATTGTATCTGAGGCTCTTTCCTCTCCTGAGTGGACACAGGCGATGTCAGAGAAGCTGACAGCCCTTGAGGCCAATGAGACTTGGGACCTGGCCCCTTCACCTCCTGGGAAGACTGTAATTGGATGCAAATGGGTCTTTGTTGTGAAAGTCAATCCTGATAGCTCTGTTTCCCGTCTCAAAGCTCGTCTTGTGGCTAAGGGCTATGCCCAGGTATATGGTATTGACTACACTGGGACCTCTCCTGTGGCCAAAATGACCTTTATTCGTCTTCTGATTTCTATGGCTGCCTCTTATCATTGGCCCCTGCATCAGTTGGATGTGAAAAATGATTTCCTTCATGGGGATCTGGCTGAGGAGGTCTATATGGAGCAACCACCTGGGTTCGTTGCTCAGGGGGAGTGTGGTTGTGTTTATCGGCTGAAGAAATCATTATATGGGCTCCGACAATCCCCTCGAGCATGGTTTAGACGGTTTAGCTCTGTTGTTCTGGAGTTTGGTCTACATCAATCTGTCAAAGATCCATCTGTCTTCTATAGGACTTCTAGTGATGGGTGCATTTTCCTTGTTGTTTATGTTGATGATATTGTCATCATAGGCAGTGACAACGTAGGGATAACTTTGTTGAAGACATTTCTTCATAGCCACTTCCAGACCAAAAACCTTAGGTCTTTGAGATATTTTTTAGGCATTGAGGTATCTCGCTGCAAGCGTGGGATCTTCTTATCCCAACGCAAGTATGCCTTGGACTTATTACGAGACATGGACATGCTCGGTTGTAAGCCACGTGACACCCCGATGCTCCCTGGGTTGAGACTGTTACCTGCAGAAGGAGCAGTGTTGGATGATCCCGATCGGTACAGACGCTTAGTGGATAAACTGAATTATCTGGCCATCACACGTCCTGATATTGTCTTCTCTGTCAGCGTTCTTAGCCAATTTATGTCAGACCCCCGAGTTCCTCATTGGGAAGCTGCCGTGCATATTCTTCAATACATCAAGGGGCACCCGAGTCGAGGACTTCTTTATAGTGATCATAGGCATAGACGCATTGAGAGGTTCTCCGATGCAGATTGGGCTGGCTCACCCTCTGATCGGAAATCCACTACTGGTTACTGTGTTTTTGTTGGCGGTAATTTGATTTCATGGAAAAGCAAGAAGCAGACAGTCGTGGCTAGATCCAGCGCTGAGTCCGAGTATCGTGCTTTATCACATTTGACTGGTGAGGTCACATTCCTCATTCAGTTACTTAACGAGCTGGAGCATCCTGCCCCAAAGCCAGCTGAGCTATGGTGTGACAGTATGTCTGCTATCCACATTGCTTCAAATCCAGTCTTCCATGAGAGAACAAAACATATTGAAGTTGATTGCCACTTTGTAAGAGAGAAATTGCAGAGCAATGATATTGTGTTGCATCACGTGAAGACTGGGGAGCAGCTTGCCGATGTTCTGACCAAATCCTTGTTTGGAAATAGGGTTGAGTATATTTGTAACAAGTTGGGCATGATTAATATCTATGCTCCAACTTGAGGGGGAGTGTTGAGAACAATGAGTTCAGTTTAAGTGGCTTTAGTTTGTCTTAATATTGTGCTAGGTTTATTTTTTGTATGGCCCAATGTACCACATATATATATATATATATATATATATATATATATATTCAACGTCTAGCCTCTCAAGAGGCAAAGGCTTTTCATTCTCTAGTCACATTGTCAATATTTCCCATCCCCAAGATTGTCCTCCAGCATATTATCCGACTGTGTAGGGCCTTTTTACGGGAGGCAACAAAGAAACCCTTGTGGCATGGCAAGAGACCTGTTTATTGAAGAATGAGGGAGGCCTAGGCTTCAGAGATCTCCACAAATGGAACAAAGCACTCATCACTACATGCTTGTGGAATCTCTAGCAGAAGAAAGACTCATTATGGGCAAGATAGATCAGTCACTTCTACTTGTAGGATACATCCATTTGAGACATATTTTCCAAGCATGAGGATTCCCCTCTTTTGAAGAAGTTCTTGGAAATCAAGTCCTTCCTTTTGGATTCTCAGGGATCACAATCGGCAACCGTTTTTCTCGCCTCAACCGATGGAACACAATGGGCAAAGTTAGTGTTCAGAAAGCTTATGAGTTCTTCCGTGTTCCAGCAAACAAAGCAACATGGACCTTGGTGGTTTGGAGTCCGGCCATCACTCCTAAACACCCTTTTATACTTTGGCTGGCAATGAAGAACAAATTATATACCAAGGACCGAAGTGTCTTTGATGACTTAGACAAAGCATGCCCCCTTTGTAGCTCGTTCCTGGAATCAGTGGACCACTTATTTTTCAGATGTTCTTTCAGCGCACAGATTTGAACTTCCATCAAAGGCTGGCTTGGAATACAATGATCCATGACCACACTTACACTCTATTTCAGGAAACAAGTTAATTTCATTAACTTCTCCCCATCTGTACAATGGAATCCTATATCCACTCTACAATCACCTCAGAATCCCTCCCAAAATTGCCTCAACTGCAGCTACTATCAAAATTTGCCCTATACAATGAACTCACTAGATCCCAGCCAAGAAGAACAAAACATAACAGCAGGCCAATGAACATTCGTCAGGCCATGCCATAACCATAAGAAGATGGCCAACGATCACTCTGCCACCCCAGAGTACTTCCACACCTGTGCAATCAAACACAATCAGGGCAAAGGCAACATGGAGCTACAGAATGCTCAAAGAATCTATACAGCGTAAGGGCTCTTTGAGCCGAAAAAGCAGCATCATGCCCCTCCCGATTAAAAATCCTACAGTTCCTCTCCCACCAAATGGTTTGCGCAACAGCCCCAACGATACGCCTCTTAGCCATTGCCTTCCTCGATTTCCCTTTTGCAAACCGGAGGAGCCACTCCCGACACAACTCCCAGGTCCTCACTCTCCAGGCAACTTGCACTTCCTTGTTGATGCAATCAATCAACCTAGAGTTGTAGCTATATTGGAAAAAAAGATGAGCACAACTTTCCAATGCATCCCCACATAAAGCACAATCACTGTCCACATTTAACCCAAACTACAGCAACCGATCCCTTGTACGAAATCTACCCCTAGAGATGAGCCATAGGAGAAGACAAGAACGCGGATGCATCCCCACCGCCCAAATAATCTTCCACCAACTATCCCTCACTGCCTCGCCGTGTAACTTTGTGTAGACTGAAGCAATGCCCTGCCAGCGCTGGACTGCCGCCCCATGCACCAAATTCGAGCAAGTTAGTACTCGATCCCTAACCCGAAGCAACGACCTCCAAGCCCACGAGCCAACACACTCATTAGCCACTTACACTCTATTTGGTTGGTAGGAAAGGAAAGGAATTGGAAGGAAAGTAAAAGTTTTCCTGCGTCTGGTTTGATTTTAAGCATAGGAATTGAAAGGAATTGGAGGGAATTGGAAGGAAGACTTTCCTTCTAATTTCTTTACATGACCTCCTCCAAATTTGGTGAAATTTGGAAGAAAAAGAAAGGAAAAGAAATTAACATAAATCTAAAATTATTAAAATACTTAAATACCCTTCTTTCCTATTTGTCTTTATATCTATCAAGGGTATAATAGGTATAAAGTTTTTAACTTTTCGTTCATTTTCTTCCATTTTACATATCCAAACAAAGGAAAGCTTCTTTCGTTTCATTTTCTTTAATTTTAACCAAACAAAGGAAAGTAAAGTTACTTCACTTTCTTTTTATTTCATTTCCATTCTTTTCTATTAATGAATTCGAACCAAATGGGAGCTTAAGAGCGCAGCCAAATGGATGCACAAAGAGGCACGAGGCATTGGCAGACAGGCTAAAACAAAGATCTTGGCTCTTTCTAGTTCAGTTTATTTCACATGGATCGCACGCAATACTCGATAGTTTGAAGGATCAAGCACATCCCTAGAATGCATCTTTAGGAAGATTAGAATGTATGTCTATTTAGTCATGTATTCTCTTTTTCCTGATTTTGATATCATGGAAATTGCAGTCCGTCTCCAGAGAGGGCTTCGATTTTTTCAAGGGAGTGTGGACTTCTCACAATCCTTTGATTAACAATCATCAAAGGCCCAGAAAGTTTACAAAAAAAAAAAAAACAGTTAGGAAAAAAGGCTCACTACTATTAAATCTGGGCCTTTGATGATTGTTAATCCAAGGGTTATGAGAAGTCCACACACCCTTGGAAAAACGGAAGCCCTCTCTGGAGAATTCCTGTGTAAATTGATCCCTCAATTTTTATGTACATGTACATGTAGCGTTCATTGTTCATAATATATTTACCCTTTTATCGAACAAAAAAATAATGATAGATGCCCCCTTCTGCTGCTTGTTATTATTATTCTTCTTTAACTTTCAGGTCCTGAAGTTCCAATTGCAGAGATTGCTGACTGGCTTTGTAGTGGCCAATTTGCTGACTTGAGTTCAAAAATCACCAAGGTTTTCTTCAATGTGTTTTCTCCCTCTACTCATGCAAAGTTATATTGTTTCATTCAGTGCTCTTAACACATACATCCTTATTCCCTTGTTGATGTTAGATCAGTATGAATGGTATGCGGTGGCTTATTATGGGTGGAACCATTTATGTGTTGCACATTATTTTGATGATAATTACGTTCAAAATTTTTGTGGCAAACTTTGCTGTTTTCTTTGTAACCCATAGTTGATGGACTGCGCATTCTGAGCTGAACATGATATCCAGGATATTGCCCTTTAGCACCTCATAAATAATAATTATCATCAGGTTTACCAATTTGATAGCCTATGACTTGCTGGCTCTATTTTTGAAGTTGTTTCTGCAACCTTCATACTATGATAATTTCTGGTATTTGCTCTATATTGAGAATCCTTAAATTCTACATCTTCGTTAAGGTTAAGTTTCCCAAAGTTAAAATGTTAGTCAGACATGTTCTGAGATGAAACATTTTGGATCCCTTCATGCCTTGCAACTCTGAATCTCTTGATTGGAAATTTTTTCCAGTGATCTTCAACTTGTTGGAATGTGAATGTGATTCGAGTCTCCCTGCTGATTTAGCTTTCTCTCCCTCAACTTGATATTCAGGAAATTGCCCCCTGGCACCTAATAATTCTCATGTTTACAACAAAGAAGAGAGTCAGTATAAGAAATTTTGTATCCTACGGCTTGCTGGCTTTGCATTTCAAGTTGATATTTTTTCCAATACAAAGTCCATGCTTCAAGCCCAAAAGAGGCATTTACGTGAGGAGGTGTGTTCAGATACATATAATTCATGGGCTTCTACCATAAGGTTGACCTTTTGATGGAGTTGATTTCTTAACATGATATCAGTGCAGACGTGATCAAAGGTCACGAGTTTGAATCCTGCTAGCGTGACCCTCATTTGTTCAGCACTTGGTATGGGGTAGGTCGGTGCACAGTCCATGTCTTTTATCATAAGGTTGACGTTTTGATAGAGTTGATTTCTTAATAAAAATAACATCTGGTTTTATGTATTGAGATCCTGAACTTTTAAATCCTCTCAAAATATTTTTCCCAAGGTCAAATGTCACTCAGAAAGGTGTTCTGAGATAAAGCATTCTAGAGAGCTTTTACCCCTAGGACTCTGAATCCCTTGGTTGGATGTTTTTCCTACTGATATTTGACTTGTTTGAATCTGATTGATTTTGGACTATTCTGATTTATCCGTTCTCTCTTTTAATCATTCCCTGAAATAATATTCTGATATCAGGGTCTGCCCGGCGTTTGTAAACTAGAAGTTAAACTTGAAGAGCCTACTCCAGATTTTGATTCTCATACGAAGGGCATGAATGTTGAGGAGTTATATTGGGGGAAGAGGCTGGATGAAGAGTACCACAATTCGTCAAGTTCTCTCAGGATGGATTTTGACTTGGATGACATTAAGGGAAAAAAGGTGAAACAAGAGTACGATGACCTTTTGAGCGTTTTTGAAGGTCCTATGTACAAAAGAGCAAAGAAAGGGGATGTCAATTTAAGGAACTGCTCAACTCCACGCAGAAAAATACCAGATGAACGATACGAGATACCCAAACCCAATGCCTGCAGAAGTCTTGATGCAATGGTCGCTAAGCCTCCTTACTTCCTATATGGTAATGTTTTGAATCTCTCTCACAATTGTTGGAACAAAATGTCACATTTCTTGTATGCGGTCGGACCGGAATTTGTGCATACCCAGTTCTTCTCTGCATTGAACAGAAAGGAAGGATATATTCACAACCTTCCTATGGAAGGTAGGTTTCACATTCATCCAACACCACCAATGACTATTGAAGCAGCTTTACCTCATACAAAGAAGTGGTGGCCATCTTGGGATGCAAGGAAACAATTGAACTGCATCAGTTCTGAAACTATGGGAATATCTCAAGTATGCGACAACCTTGGAAAGATGCTTAAAGATTCTCGAGGTATCCTCTCAACTGAGCAGCAGGCAAAAGTCATTCATCATTGCCGGACACTGAATCTCGTGTGGGTTGGCCAGCATAAACTGGCCCCAATAGAACCTGAACATCTCGAGCGGATACTTGGATATCCTCCCTGTCATACTCAAGGGGCTGATGTCAGTTTACTGGAGCGGCTCGAATCACTTAGAAACTGCTTTCAGATTGATACAATCGGGTACCACGTTTCGGTTCTCAAATCCTTGTTCCCTGATGGATTAACTATGCTGTCGATATTTAGCGGGATTGGAGGGGTAGAAATTGCATTACACAGACTCGGGATCCGTTTGAAGGCAGTTGTATCTGTAGAGACTTCCGAAATGAAAAGAAAGATACTCTGGAGGTGGTGGAAGGGCACGGATCAAACTGGGGAGTTGGTGCAGATTGAAGATGTGGAGAAGCTAACAAGTAGCAGACTGGAACTTCTGATGAAGAAGTTTGGTGGATTTGATTTCATTGTCTGCCAAAACCCATGTACATATTCATCGAAAGGCTCATCTAATATGGTGGGTGGCAACAATGATGTGACAGGTTTTGATTTCACACTATTCTACGAGTTTGTCCGAGTCCTGCAGCGTGTGAGGGGTATGGTCGGAAGAAAGCGGTGAACACCCACAGAGAGAAAAACCAGAGAAAAAGGGGATGCATGGATCATTGTATCTTTGTTCTCTTCACTTCACACTGTAATATCATTTCATTTCATTTCCGACTATTTTAGCAAATGTGAACTTTGTGGTGTAATGTGATTGTTGTGCTCTGCATTGAAATAAGTAACGAACCTGCTCTTTTTCTTTCATTTTGGAAGAAACAAACTCGCTTGGCTTAGTTATCTTCAGATGTCTCGAGTCGACTTGACCCTATTACTTGAGCAAGTGCTGTGATGTGACTCAAATGTTGTTGCCGGTATCATTGGTGATGTGCGTTTACACAATCTATGAGGAAAGGAAACTACGTGGATTGGGATGGGTGCCGTGTGTTTCCTTCTGCATATCTAATCTTCTCTTCGAAGTTCCTTCTTTTATCTAAATTCTAATCCCCGACCCGACCACCCAGTGATTCTTTCTTTTTCTTTGGGAAAATTATAAATGTATTAATTAATATAAATAAATATATATTGTCAGTTGTTTAGAATGATTTTCAATCTTGGATAGATCCTACATTGACAATGTGAGTGAGCTAGTAGCTCGAGCTCATCGTGAGCTCGCTCTGGTAGTTTTTACTGGCCATGGAATCACGGACAAGAAAGTTTATTACATTTGTAAAGTTTATTACATTAGTAAACTTTATTGCATCAGACATATAAATAATCCTGATCACGGTTTTGAAACCACCGGTTTTGGTTTTAAATCGTCAGTTCCGGTTCTACCGGTTCAGAACTTCGGGCCTTCTGGGGCTGCTTGGTTCCAGTTCCACTTCCGAACGATTTCAAACGGTTTTCGACGGTTTTATTTTTTTAAAATTAAATAAACTCACTTTAAAAATAATACAATAATAAGAAAATTATATTTATAATTTATCATTATAAACTCATTTTTGAATTATAAATTCAATTTTCAATTACAATAAATTATAAAAATTTACACATTAAAAATTCATTTAACATATCATAGGTAGAATTCCAACGATTCGGAACATCATAAGAAATTTTTTAGGTCCTATATTATGAGTTTTACAAAAATTTGTAAATTATTGTCTTGCTATTCCACGACCATACAAATAAAGAATAGTAGATTTAATAGGTTTAATTAAATCATAAAGTAATTTAAAATTATCTTGCACACATAAATTTAAAACGTAACAAACACGTTGAATATGAAAATATTTTCCACCAAATAATGGTTTGCAAAATGTTTCTAAATCACGAATCGAAGCAGTATTTGTTATACCCCGTACCGAATCAACCAGGCTTTGCGAATATTTAAGAATTTAAGTTATGATTAAGTTTGGACATTTTGAGATTTAAGGATTTAATGAGAATTATTTAAGGAGGTTAAGAAACTTTAAGAATTTATTAGAGATTTGGACTTGGTATTAAGCATATGTGGTACAACAGTTTAACAATTTAGCTAAGGTTAACTTAAGTGTTATGTTTTAACCTAAGGTTAGAAGAAGATAAGAAGTTAGCTAACCTGCTTTTCACTTGATGCTGTACGTGGAGGAGAGGTTGAAGGCTGTTGACAGCCCACATCTTTGACTAAGGATAAATTCATGTGGTAGCATGACAAGGATACACCAAAAACACAAGCCATTCACTTTGATTTTGGAGGGGACACGTGAGGGGATGATCTGCCACCAGCTTGCCCCCTTTCTTGATAGCTACCAACTGCCAATTTAGAAAGGAAAACAAAAGACAGGAAGAAAAGAGAGGGAGACCGAGAAGAAGAAAGGAAGGGGAGAAAGCGGAAACCAAGGAGGGAAAGAAGGAAAGTTTATGGTTTTGTATGTGTGCACCTGGTTAAGCTTAAGAGCAAGTTTAAACTAATCCAACCAGTTGCTAAGGTGAGAATTAAACTCTTTTGATGATGAATTAAAGGTTGGTAGAAGGAAAAGAGAGCATGCCATGAGTTGTTTTCCAAGAAAACTCCATGATTAAAGTGATTTTTCATATAGTGACAAGTTGTTTTAGCTATACTATGAACCTGGGACGAACTTTACCAGCATGTGTGCATGTTAAATGATGTGATTAAGCCTTTTATTTGAAGATATGAAGTTGATTAAATGGATAGAAGCATGTGTCGAACATTTTAGGTTAAATTCATGAAAATGTGATTTTTCATTTGGTGAATCCACGATTTGGGTATTGGTTGGGCTTTGAATAGGTTTGAGCATGTTATTTGATGCATTTTTTATGGTTCTAAGCCTCTAATTCGGAAGTATGTGTTGGGTGCAAGGAATTAAAAGTTGATGGAAAATCTGTCATTTGCTGCGGAATGGATCGTCCGGGCGGACGTCCGGCTGGACGTTCGTGGCGAAGTCCATGACCCTACTGTTTGTCATTTCGTGTTTTGTCGAGTTTCCGCTTGATTAAGATTAAACCCTATGGGTTTAGAGAGAGTTGTGAGCATCTAGTTTGGGCTGTTTAAGACTCATGGGAAGGTCTTTAAGGAGGGTGTTATACACCAAAAATACCCGCCACGTGGACCTCGGGTATCGTGACACGTGACCAAAAGGGGACCCCGTCATAGACACGTGGACGGGTGATGTGGACGAGCGGAGACCTCGTGAGCAGCGACAAGGTTGCCCGAGGGTCAGTGGTTGGGTGTCCTCTCAGCTGCAAGTGTTCTTGCATGCCCATGCAGAGCGAATATTGGCGGGCAGCTAGTCAGCCTCAATGGCGAGCAGCACGGTAGCCGGAGTGAGTCCTCATGCCATCATCCTCCGGCGAGCGGTGGAACTCCACGGTGGTGGCGGCCAGCGAGCAGTGGACTTCTCTTCACCGTGGGCGAGCTCTTCCTATGGCGAGTAGTTGAACCGCAAGCAATGAGCACTGACGTCCACCTCCGACGTGCAGTGAACCTCCTTCATGCAGCAGCGAGCAGTGGGAGAGGATGGCGAGCAGCGGAGCGGTCATGCGAGCAACCAACCTCCTCCTTGGCGAGCAGCCACCTTTGGCGGGCAGCGGAGGCACGCGAGCAGCGGGCTTCTCCTCCAGCGAACAGCCGACGTGCATGCCCATCCAGCGAGCAGCTGAGCTCGTGCATGGCGAGCAACCGGCCCGTGCATGGCGAGCAGCAACCTCGGGCACGGCGAGCAGCACGTCCATGGCGGCGGCTTCATCTCCTCGAGCAGCGAGTGACATCTCCAATGGCGGGCAGTGGATCCTCGGCGAGTGGCAAAGCACAACAACGGCTAGTGAACGTCGTCGTCGGTTGTCTGTAACTCGTGGGCTTGGTCCAAGTCGCAAATGGGCCTAAGCCCGAGTGTGAATTCCCGAGTGTGCCCACGTGTTCTAGAATATTCCTAAAGAGGGTGAAGGGACGATGTGGTTATTTCGTACGTAGCCGCTTTCGCCTCTATAAATAGGACCCTTCGCGTCCTCATTCAGGTACGCTTGATTACTCTGAAAACTCTCTCTAATCTAGCTCTCAGCTTTCTAACTCGAAGTGAGTCTGACTTGAGCGTCGGAGGGGTTTTCCTGAGGCACACATCTCGGGGCCCTCTAACATAGAGTTTTTGACGTGTGCAGCTGGTGGACATGTGGCAGGCACGTGACAGACGTCTCTCATCCACGTCATTGCAACCGTCTAGGAGCGATAACATTTTCGCGCCGTCCGTGGGAACTTGATCACAAAAGTCATGTCTTCCTATTC
>JAOWBR010173213.1:0-11239 GCA_028571145.1 Dionaea muscipula
AGATTGGCTGTGGTCTCTAGAATTGAATTCTATCACTGATGTAATATTTACTGGTCTACAGTTTAGGATAGCTTTTAGTTTCTATGGGTGCTCTTCTTTGACTAGCTCCATGAGTGATCTCCTACTATTTATTAATTCACATCCCTGTTGATATACGGGTATTCACCCCTACACGCGGACAAGGAGATCAACCTGGGCGGATCGGACTTTTTCCGGCTCAGGATGCCTGCTCGGCATTGCCTGCTCAGCAGGTCTACCAGGGGAGTTTTTCTTGGACCAGTTCGCCTGGTCGGCAAAGCTTGGTCGGCATTTGCCTGCTCGGCGTACACAACCAGGTCAGCTCCATCTTTCCTGGCTAGGTTGCATGCTCGACAGTTGCCTGGTCGGCATTGCCTGGTCGGCACTCTCAGCCACGTCAGCATCCACTCGGTTGTCCCTTTTCTCAACTTGCACGGTCGGCACCGACTTGCCTAGTCGGCGCCGAGCAGCCTAGTCGACACTTGCCTGGTCGGCGGGGAATCCGACCACTATAAATAGCGCACCACCCCCAACGCATTAAGGTACGCACACTTACCCATTTATTGCCTTCTTCCTTCCCTGCTCTCTTGCCTGCTCGGCACTCGCCTGCTCGACACTTTGCCTGCTCGGCATCTGCCTGTTTGGCCTAGTCGGCGCAGTCTCCAAGAGAGCCCCCTCTTCACCTTCCACACTTGCTGACTTAAGCATCGGAGCGGTCTCCCCGAGGTAACACCTCGGAGTACCCTCTGACGGGTTTGTTGGTCTGTTTCAGGTCATCGAAATCGCCCTTCCTCAAACACACTCCTCCCTCGAGATGACCGGATCCTCTCCAAGTCAGACCTCTCCGACCCGATTTTCTCGGGACTTTGGTGATTACTCTTGAGATTTTTCCGGGAGTATGATTTGGGGTCGTTCGTGGGAAAAAGACTGAAAGTCACGACCTGGTGACTACGATGACTCGTTCGAGAAACAACCTTCCCCCTATCTTTCCTGCCTTAGTGAATCCTCCACCTGCCCTCAACCCCGAAGATCCTCTTGCTCCTACTCTTGCTGCCCCTTTGACTCGACCACCCTTGACCAATCCACCTGCTCTGGTGGATCCAGTGACTGCTCACCCTGATGACGTTGGGGAATCCTCCCATCCCCAGCGAGCCCAGACACAAACCAACCCTGTCACGTGGGAGGGGGTGACCCAAATGATGAGCACGATGATGGATCAGTTCTGGAGAGAGATCCAAACCCGAGTGCCCCAACAAACTCCTCCCTTAGCCACCATCGAGGAGCGGGCTCCGATTGTCCCCGAGCACCATCCCCCGACGAGGGAGGAGAGGGGAAAGCTCGTGCAGATTGGTTCTGTTCCCAACCAATCTTCGACAGAGGTGCAACACATCCCACACCAACTGAGGCAGACCAGCACTCAGCGTCCCCAGCCTGAGCACCAACCCCTCCCGGCGGATGACAGTGATGTAGAGATGGATGAACCGACCTACACCGCCATGGAGAACAGAGCCAGGCAGCAGGCATCCTTCGCTGCACGATGCCCTGTGTCTGGACCATTCACTCAGGACGTTCATGACGTCCCTTTCCCCCCCGGGTCTCAGGTTGTCCTAGTTTGAGCAGTATGATGGCTCCACCGATCCAAAGGATCACGTGAACAGCTTTGAGATCCGGATGCAGCTGTACAATATGGACGATGCCATAAGGTACAGAGCCTTCCCCTGCACCTTCAAGGGCGCTGCCAGGCAGTGGTATGCCTCCCTTGCTCCACGGTCCATCTCACGGTTTTCTCAGCTGAGGGAAGCCTTCAACGGGTAGTTCTTCAGCTCTTGCGCCTTTACCAAGGCCGCTCCCAGCCTGTTCACCATCAAGCAGCGGCCCGATGAGTTGTTGAGAGACTTCATGGCATGCTTCAACAAAGCGTACATCCAGATCCCCGGACTCAGTGGGGAAGTTGTTGTGGTTGCGCTCCAGACGGGATTGCGTCATGGAGCATTCATGGATGATCTGATCCTCCATCCACCCCAAGATTTCATCGAACTACTGTAGAGGGCCCGCAGCTACATGACCTTGGAGGACCAGAACAGAGCTCGGGTCGCTCTCGACTCAACATCCTCGCGCAACTCTGAGCGGAGGAATGAAACCAGACATGACGGACCAAGCAGGCACGGTCGTCAAGAGAGAAGATCCTTCGGGCGAGATTTCCGCCCACGGAGGTTTGATGGTCAAAGGAAAGATATTCCAGCGTGGGTAGGGAACGAGGCCCGAGCCTCCGCTCCTCAGAACCCTCAGCCTGTCAGAGTAGTGGCTCCTGTTTAGACCTTGCCACCAGGGCCACAAATCAAGCTAGCTCAGTGGTGTGACTTCCACAAGGCTTTCGGCCACGGGACCGAAGAGTGCCGGGTGTTGAAGAGTCGTCGTAATGCCAAAAATCGATCGGAGAACCAGCCCGCGCGATGGCCTCCCGCTGACAACTGCAAGCCATCTCCTTATAGCAAGAGAGACAGAAGCAGGAGCACAGATCCTGCCATCAAGAGACCCCGAATTGGTGACAAGGGTGGAGTTATCATCAACGTCATTCATGGAGACAACTCCAGCGGAGGAGACAACAATCAGAGCAGGAAGAGATACGCTCACGATGAGCATGTTGACTCCATCGTCAGCATCTCCCGAGCGATTGTGGATCAGACTGATGTACCTTTAGTTTTCACCAAAGAGGATGAGGCTGAAGTGAAGTACCCTCACCAGGATGCCATCCTGGTCACAGCCCTGATCAAGCATGCACAGGTTCGAAAGATCCTGGTGGATAGCGGCAGCTCTGTGGACATTCTCTACTACGATGCCTACAAGAACTGATGAAGGCGCTCGGTATGAGATCAGACCAACTTTCTCCCATCCTGACCGCTCTCTCAGGATTCACGGGACACTTCATCAGAGCGAAGGGTGAGATCACACTTCCCCTGACTGTCGGGGACACCAATGTGCGAACCACTTTGGACGTGAAGTGGTTGGTGGTGAATGTTCCTTCTGCGTACAACGCCATCTTGGGCCGCCCCACTCAGGTCAAGATGAGAGTTGTCGTTTCCCCTTACCATTTGATGCTGAAGTTCCCGGTGAGGGAAAAGGTCAGGAAGATGTTCAGAGATCAGAAAGCTGCTAGACAGTGCTACCTGGTCTCCCTCGACAGCAAGGTCAAGCTAGGTGACCCGTCAGATAGTGATGAGGAAACTCCAGGAGGCGTCCACTGCGTAGATGGCCGACCCGAGGAGAGAGCCCAGCCAGTGGAGCCTCTAGAGGAGGTTTTCTTAGTGGAGGGAGATGCGAGATCTGTGGTACAGATTGGAACCTTGATGAAACCTGACTCTCGGCTGCAGCTGATCGAATTCCTGAGATAGAACCGAGATGTATTTACCCTGTCGACCGATGAGATGGTGGGGATCAGTCGAGATGTGATCGAACATGCATTGAGCACCGACCCTGCCACCCGACCCATCAACCAGAAGCACAGGCGACTCAGAACTGAGAGGAATGATGTAGTAAAGGAAGAAGTGCAGAAGCTGTTGACAGCTAGAATCATCAGAGAGGTGTTTTACCCAGAGTGGCTCGCCAACCTTGTTCTTGTGAAGAAGCCGAACGGGAGCTGGAGAATGTGCATCGACTTCACAGACCTGAACAAGGCCTACCCCAAAGACAGTTACCCACTCCCCGACATTGACACACTGGTTGACGCCACCTCTGGCCATGAAATGCTGAGTTTCATGGACGCCTTCTCCGGTTACCACCAGATCCGCATGAAGAAGAGCGACGAAGAGAAGACCGCGTTCATCACCCATGATGGAATGTATTGCTACAAGATGATGCCCTTTGGCTTGAAGAACGCCGGGGCTACCTATCAACGACTAGTAAACAAGATTTTTGCACCTGTCATCGGGAAAAGTGTGGAAGCAGATGTGGAAGACATGCTGGTAAAAAGCGTCACGGAGAATGAGCATGTGACGGCTTTGGAATCTGCTTTCACCATCCTTCGGAAGTACTCCATGAAACTCAACCCGAAGAAATGCACCTTTGGAGTGACTTCCGAAAAGTTCCTTGGTTTTATCGTGACACGGTGGGGGATCGAGTCCAATCCTGAGAAGATTCAAGCGATCATTGACATGGATCCCCCTCGGAACGTGAAAGAAGTCCAGAAGTTGACTGGTAAACTGGCCGCTTTGAGCCGTTTCCTGAGCCGATCTGCTGACAAGAGCCTTCATTTCTTCAAAGTGCTACAGAGCCGGAAAGAATTTGAGTGGACTGTAGAATGTCAGAAAGCCTTCGAAGACCTGAAGACTCACCTCGCCTCCCCACCTCTGCTCACCAAGCCCATGCCTGACGAGATGCTGTTTCTCTACCTTGACATCTCCGATTTTGCCGTCAGATCGGTGTTAGTAAGAGAGGAAAACAAGGTTTAGAGACCTGTCTACTACATGAGCAAGATGCTGAAAGATGCAGAAGAGAGATACCCCAAGGCCGACAAGCTGGCATTTACCCTGATCACCGCTGCACGGCGTCTGTGGCCGTACTTCCTGGCTCACCCCATTATTGTTCTCACCGATCAGCCTTTTAGATAGATCCTGCACCGGCCAGAGACTTCAGACCGACTTGTGAAGTGGTCAGTGGAGTTGGGATAGTTCTAGATCGACTACCAGCCAAGACTAGCGATCAAAGGGCAAGCTCTAGCTGACTTCATTGTTGAGTGTGCAGAGTTCTCTCTACTGCAAAAACCATCTCCCTGCTGGACTTTGCACATTGACGGATCATCAGGAAGACAGGGGGCGGAGCGGGCCTAGTGCTGACCAGTCCTGACGGAGCTGAAGTTGAGTATGCTCTGCGTTTTGACTTCTCAGTGACCAACAATGAAGCAAAGTACGAGGCTTTGATTGCCAGATTGAGGATTACAACAGAGTTGGAAGTGCGAGTGCTTCAGATCTTCAGCGAATCTCAGCTTGTCGTCAATCAGATAAATGGCACCTACGCTGCAGAGAAAGAGGCCATGATCAAGTTCAAGAAGTTAGCCGAGGACTTGATCAAGAAGTTTGAGAAGGTCGAGATCACTTAGATTCCCAGATCACAGAACACCAAGGATGATGAGCTTTCGAAGTTGACATGGGCCCCATCATCAGAGCTTGGTCGAACAGTTTTCATGGAAAGACTTCAGAAGAGTAGTCTGGACGCCACTCCTAAAGTGTTGGCTGTGTACCTAGAAATCCCGACTTGGATGACTCCCATTGTTCAGTACTTGACAGACAAAACTCTTCTAGCCGACAAAGATCAAGCCAAGAGCCTCAGAATCAAAGCTGCAAGCTTTCGCCTCATCAATGGAGTCTTGTACAAGCAGTTGTACCAGTATCCCTGTGCTTGGTGCCTGACCGAGCAGGAAGCCCAGTATGTTATGAAAGAGATCCATTTAGGTGCTTGTGGGAATCATCAGGGTGGGACCACCTTGGCCAGGAAGATCAGACTGCAGGGCTACTACTGGCCAAAGTTGCAGGACACGGCCGAAGACTTCGTCAGGAAGTGCGAGACTTGCCAGAAGTTCTCCAGAAAGCAACACCGCCCTGCCACTCAGCGCACTTCCATCACCAATGCTTGGCCGTTCGCCATTTGGGAGATCGACATCAAGGGGCCGTATCCCATTGCACCCACCGGGAAGAAGTTTCTCATTGTGGTTGTGGACTACTTCACCAAGTGGGTGGAAGCAGAGCCGACAGCATGCATCACGGCTTTAGAAATTAAATCCTTCTTGTGGAAGAGCATCATCGGCCGCTTTGATGTACCCAGAGCAGTCATCACTGACAACGACACACAGTTCGAAGACCGAAAGTTTGAGAACCTTTACAAGGAGTATGAGATTGAGCACTGCTATGCTTCAGTGGCCTATCCCCAGTGCAATGGACAAGTTGAGGTGACAAATCGGAAGATTGTCGAAGGGCTAAAGACTTGTGTCGGAAAGGCCAAAGATGATTGGGTTTAAGAACTGCCAAGCATTCTGTGGGCCTACCGAACAACTCCCCAGACTGCCACCGGAGAGACTCCCTTCAGCTTGGCTTTTGGGGTAGAAGCTGTTGTCCCCATTGAGATCGGCATGCACTCGTTAAGAGTTGATCATTTCTCAGAGGTCGAGAATGATTCAGAACTCAGAGACTGTCTAGATGCAATAGAGGAAAGAAGAGAACAAGCAGCACTCCGACTGGCCGCCTACCAGCAGAGAGTTATACGATTCCACAACTCCAGAGTCAGGAATTATAGCTTCAGAGTGAGGGACTTGGTTCTGCGAGATGCAATGTTTGAAGGCAAAGACGCTCCCACCGGCAAGCTGGCACATAACTGGGAAGGACCGTTTGAGATCACCAAAGAGGTTTGACCTGGAACCTATCGGCTCAGAACTCTGGACGGAAGGGGCATCTCCCGCACCTGGAACATTGTGCATCTCCGAAAGTACTATCAATAGTATAGTTCACTTTTGTAATGTCTTCTTTACTTCCTTTTAAAATTCCTATACGTGTAAATTCTTACTGAATTTTTAATAAAATTTGGGGCTGACTTGAGCGTCGGAGGGCCCCCCCGAGGTTAAAAACCTTGGGTCCCTACTGACAAGTTTGTTGTATAGCACAGGCCCCAAAACATACAAGAACGCTCAGGCCACTTGCGATGACGTCCATACCGCATATTCGGCCCACGCCTCAACATAATCGTTGAAGTCCTCACTTTCGCAACACGAGGCTCTCGATGACATTCTCTCACCCTTTCACTTTCTCTCTCTCTTATCACAAAAGATAATAATGCAGAGAACTCGGTAAAGTAAGAGTTTTTCCCTTGCAAGGAAAAGCCAACCGGGTTCGCCTCTTCTTCTCTGACATCCCGTAGGGAAGGTGGATCCGTCTCGCATGGGTATAAGTCGGCCTCACGCATCCCGAACTCTCACCAATAGTACCAAAGGGACCTATAGTTCTATGCCAGGGGAACCTCGCTATGGTGAGTCGAGTCCGCCCTGCAGGAAAAAATCTCGCCTTTGCTAAGTTCAATTAAAGAGCTTGGTTTCTTAGTCGTCCCGTGACGAATATAAGTCGGTCTCATACGCATTTCTATCTCGGTGGCTCTTTGGGTGACCTGGAGCCCTCAGGCCAGGAATATCTTCGCCATTGAGTTGGGCACGCTACTTTAATGATTTCAATGTCCAAGTGCAGGTATCAGGACATACAAGACTTGCTTAATTCTCTCACCCTACACCTGTTGTTATTAACGGTTTTCCTCACCCGTTGTCTTCAACGGTTTCTATCCCTGTCTAAGCCGGGTCTACCCCGCCTTACATGACTCTCTATCCCTGTGTAAACCGGGTCTACCCCGCCTCAGATCACTTTTCATCCCCGTGTAAGCTGGGTCTATCTTGCCTCGGATGACTATTCCCATGATATGGGTCGCCCCACACGGAATACTGTAAGCCGGGTAGCTCCCGCATGTTTGTGTAGGAGCCAAAATTGCTCGTACCATCAACTGGCTGACCATCAAAGCTTCATAGTCCGCCAGGAGGATATGCTCCAAGCTAGACGGTAACCGAGTTCGCACTTTAAGTTATCCTGCATAACTCTTTCGATTATTTCTATTACCAATACCTTGTCTTCATTATGTTCTTAACTTTTAAGTTGAGATATGGAGAAACAGATAACTGACATAATGCTGTAAGCAAGGAAAAGTAGAAGTTTCATCGATTAAATAGAGGATTACATAAAAAACAAGCCGCAATACATCGCCAGACAAGTCCTGGAAGAAGAAACGGATACCTGAATCCCCTATACAAAAATTTATAAACCTGAGGCAGAGTTAGAGTAATAAAAACTTAGCTATGTCAGAAACTGTACAGCTAAGCTATTCAGGTTTCCTCCCGGCCTGGGGTCTCATCACGCACAGGGATGTCCAACCTTTCCTCGGTGTTCAACTCAGCATCCACTCCCTCAGTCTCGATGCCAGTTGCATCCAATGCTGCCTTCCAAGATTGTTCGTGAGAAGTAAGAGTAGCAGCATCAGTGCGAGAGGCATCCAGTGCCTCATCCACTTCTAGCAGATCCCGAGCTAGGGAGCTAGGAGAACGATGCCCTCCTATGATCAAATTAGAACTCTCGGGCACCAAGGAGGGATCGACTGCAGCACTATTTTCCCCATGTTCAATGAAGAACACCTCCTCGTTGTCGTTGATGCCCATGTCAGTAAATCGGGGCATTCCACCCCAGAGTTCATCTCGGGTCATATCGGGGGGAAGCCGGGATCTTAAGTGTTGGAGAGCTACCCAATATCTCTGTAGCCTCGCTCCCCGACAGGCGTCCGAGAGCCATTCCTGCCCTGCTGACGTCTCTTGCCACTCATCCACCCAGTCAGTAAAGTGGGCATCCTTGATGGCCTTCAGATCCACCTCGCCCACTTTTCGCCTCTCCTCCTCCAGCTCAAGGCACACCTGCTCAGTCTCCTGGCGCGCTTGCCCAGCCTCTCGCTGATGACGATCACAATCAATTTTCATCAAATCAAAATCATGCCTCAACAGCTCCAGGTCGCGTCTGGCCTTCGCCGCCTCCTCACGAGCTTTCCCAGCATCTTCCGTCGCCATATCAGCGATACCCTTGTACTTGTTAACATCATCCTTGAGGGCTTTCTGCTGATCTTTTAGGAGGCCGATGTTCCGATTGCTATCGAAGATTCTATCCTGAGCCTCATTCAGTGCCCTCAGAGACGCCTCTGCCATCACCGCCAACCGTGCTATAGCGGATCGCATATCTCGGTGGATCCAGTCTCTCGCATAAAACCCGTGCTCATTGATGTAGTGGTTCAGATCACCCCGGGTGGCGGTAGCAATGGCCTGGATGGCCGCTAGTGCATTATCCTCACAAGTCATGATCGAGCACTCAGGATGAGGAATGTTGTTGAGCATAGGTGTAGGAGAGGTGCACATATAATCAGGCGATTTGAAGTGCACGGATGGATAGGACGGAGAGTAGTGACTCGGCAGACGTTTCTTTGGTGGCCTGGATTGGAGAGTAGCCTAAGGAGCCATGCCTTGGAGGAGAATGTTAGCTATGCCCGACGGATCTCTAGCACCATACCCCCTCCAATCTGCAGGAGGCTGAGAAGCAGAAGCCACTTGTGGAGGAGGAGTGTCGTTGCTGGAGCGTGGACGCTTGTCAGCATATGGAGGAGGTTGAATTTCCCCTTCTTCCTGATTCCCATGTTCCCCAGGAATTCTCAAGGGGGGTGGAGCTCTCTTCCTTGGATGCTTCAGGGCCATGCCTATAAAAGATAAGAGAAACTAAAACGTGAGCAGAAAATAACATATTGAGAACAGGAAGCAAATACCATGTAAGCTTAAGCAAGTGCAGTCAAAAGTGAAATAATAACTAGAAGACCCCGCCTCGGCAGAGGCTCTTTGATGGATAGGCAGAGATGGGTCATCGAATTCCCCCGCTTCATCATCAGAAGCGATGTCCAAAAGAACCTCACCACCTGCCACATCCTGAGCAAAATTGAGCGTCTCTGTGCCGAGACTCAGAGTAGGAGAAGGAGAAAGTGAGATAGGTCGGTAGGGAGAATAAGTTTCTTGGAAGGGAGTGAGGTTGTCAAAACGGTTGTCAATGGAGTCGAGTTGGGCAGGAGAGTGAGAAGCATAATCGGATGGAGAAGGAACAACATTAGCAATAGGGGCTGAGATCAATCCGGCCACCTTTAATAACTCCGGATTGATAAACTCCTTCAGATTTCAAGCAAGATCCCCCTCAGTTTCCTCCCTGATCCGTGCAATCAACCCCACTTCAGCGTCATAGTGTTCAACGATAAGGTTGGTCGCCGGCCTACGCCACTCCGAATTAGCCACAATCCCCGAGCCCCGCACCCAGCACCAGCGTTTCTTAAAGTCTCGGATCTTGGAAGAAAGCCCGGTGATAAAAGACCCTTTAGACTTGGAGGAGAAGCAATACAGTCCCCACTCAGTGTCATTACTAGTCTTCGAAATCTTATAGAAATGACAAAAGACACAGGCGTTTGCCTCGTATCCCAGATGCTTACACAAACCTCCAAAAGCTACCATCAGGGCCCAGGCATTCGGAGTAAACTGAGAGGGACTGATCCTGTAGGCATCAATTATTGTTTGGTAATATGTACACAAGGGGAAATGTGCCCCAACGGATAAGCTATCTACATAAATCACCATCTCCCCTTCACGGGCGTGAAAAGGGCGTTCCGAGGTGGCGGGAGCCCTGAGCACATAGTCCGGACACTCAAAACGTTGAGGATAAAGGGCCAGGTCTGTGTCAGACAAAACAGAAATGTGATCGGCTCCAGAAGAATAAGCTTGCGGAGCCGAACTGCTAGGTTCCTCAGAAACAAGTTTCTTTTTAGACCTGGTGTGGCGTCTAATCACCTCTTGATGAAGAGCTCCCCCGACACGCTCTAGGGGAGGATTAGTTGGGTTCTTGATATTTATAGGTGGGTTCTCGATGTTCATGGGGTCTGGAATGGCTTCAGAAGGGTCATGGCAGGGGTTAGGCTCAGAAGGATTGGGTTCGATGGACATTTTGGCTTAAATGGGAATAAGTAAAAAAATTGATGAAAACTTTTTAACACCCTGGTCGACGAGCCTGGTCGGCCCTTGCTTGCTCGGCGGTTACCTCGTAGTCGGCTTGGTCGGCGCTTGCTTGCTCGGCGTTGCCTGGTCGGCACTTGCTTACTCGGCACACTGCGCGCTCGGCGAGAGTTTCCTCGGATCAACAAGTGAAGAAGGTAAGGCGGAGGTGGCCTATTTATAGGCCTAGGCCATTTGCCTACTCGGCAGTCTGCTCGGCACTGCCTGCTCGGCATTTTCATCCACAACAAGGCCCGCTCAGTGGACAACGCAATACACTTCTAGAAGTCCTGAATCCGCAATTAAACTCCTTCAAACCGCGACATGTGCATCTTCCCATGACCTTGTCCACTCTGATTCGACTGTAACTTCACATTCCGAACTACGTTCGCACTCCGAAGTTGGGGGACAGATGATATACGGGTATTCACCCCTACACGCGGATAAGGAGATCAACCCGAGCGGATCGGACTTTTTCCGGCTCAGGATGCCTGCTCGGCAGTGTAGGAAACCCCGAATGAACGGGGCCCCGCGGAAGCGTTCAGGATCGCGCCGGTACGTAGGATAGACGACAAAAATTTT
>JAOWBR010173224.1:0-11237 GCA_028571145.1 Dionaea muscipula
CAAATTAGCCAAAAGCAAAACTTTACCTTTTCCTATATCAAATACAAAATCAAGTCATTGTTTTGAATTGATACATAGTGATGTATGGGGAATTAGTCCTGTCATTTCATTTGCTCAATACAAGTATTTTGTCACTTTTATTGATGACTATAGTCCACATACTTGGGTGTATTTTTTGCGCCATAAATCTGAAGTTTTTGATTCCTTTAAAAAATTGCTTGCCCTAGTCGAAACCTAATATTCCACCACTATCAGAACTCTATGATCCGATTCAGGGGGGGAGTACACTTCTCATGCTTTCTAAGAATTTCTCCAACTTAAGGGAATCGTGTCACAATGCACGTGTCTGTACACCCCTCAACAAAATGGGGTTGCGGAACACAACAATAAGCATATTCTTGATGTTGTTCGCTCTATTTTACTCGACTCCTGTGTTCCTATAAGATTTTGGGTTGAGGCATTATCCATTGCCGTCTATCTCATAAATCGCCTCCCATCACCTTCTCTTAATGACGAATCCCCATATTTCCGGTTACACAAAACAATGCCCATTTACCATCATTTTCGACCTTTTGGTTGTGTATGCTTTATTCTTCTTTCATCAAATGAAACACAAAATTAACTATGTCACACCCCCTCCCAGGTGCGACCGACACGTGACCCGTGGGGGTCATCCACGTGCCACGTAAGCCTAGAGTGATAGATCTAGACCACGTGGAAAACACTAAGCATTGACCACAATCATCAGAGCTAACACTAAACATGCGGAAGAAGAGTCTAGACCCGCTACGGGGAAAAATCATTAAGTCAAAGACCCACATCGGGGAACATGCTAAGACCCACATGGGGAAACAGTGATCAAAACCCACATAGGGAAACACAAATATTAGTCTATGGTCTAAGTCATCAAACATTCCAAAGGTTCTAATGTTCCAAGTGTCTTAAAAATGCATTATGGACATACAACTAAAAATGATCCATATGAACAAAAAATGATGCTTAAGAGGTGTGCCCGGTCTCGCCGGTCATCATCCTAGCCCTCAATCTGCTCACCTGCGCCAAATTGTTCAATTGGGGGATGTACACGGGTTAGTAAATAGTCTACTGTCATACTATAACAAGAACAAAATGGTTAAAAACGGCTAAGTGTGACTGGTGGTGAGTCAAACGTAATAACCAGACCACGATACCTATAACTTGTCGGGACAAGTCCCGCACGTAGGTACCCGAAAAATAAAGCCACCAACCACACTAGGTAATGATAGGAAATAAACATGATCATGCATAGGAAATACCAAGACCCATAAAGGGAAGTCATGCAGAAGGTAAACCAAGACCCATAAAGGAGAATTATGCAGACGATAAACTAAGACCCATAAAGGGAAATCATGCAGAAGATATGCCAGACCCGTAAAGGGAACTATGCAGAAGATAAATCAAGACCCATAAAGGGAAATCATGCAGAAGATCATATGCCAGACCCGTAAAGGGAACTATGCAGAAGATAAATCAAGAACCATGATAAGCCCATTTTATATGAGCTTATTCTCATCATTTTTATACAATAAAGTTATAGTTTTGTCCTTAATAAACCAGTGTTCATCTCTTAGTGTTGAATTATGATTCTCAGGGTCCGAGTTGCAGAAACGAGAATTCAAGGCCAGAATAAGTGTAGAATCGTAATGCTAAGAAACGAGTTCTTTTGCCATCCAAGCAAAGGAGGAAACGAGTAGTGCAAAACAGATGTAAAGGCTTAACTCATTCATGCTTGCTTTCAAGAATCAAACGAGTACCCCGACTCGACTCCTCAAGAACGACCACAATCCGAGTAACAGAAACGAGTACAGGAAAAGTACAAGGAACGGGCATACGTAACTCGTCTACTTTCTCCTTCGCAGCATGAGCTCATTGTACAACCTGGCAAGCAGCAGCTGGCTCTTTTGGGACCATTACATGCGTCACCTAGTGATGACAATTCCAGATAATTCTTTGTAACGGAATGGGTCCCACTCTGCAAATATTCCCTACAGAAATCAAAATGGCAGGGGACACGCGTCATTTCATAGGGGACCATTTGATTTGTAAATTGTACCCAAAGGCAGCTGCTTGACACATGAGCTCTGCCTATAAATAGGACTCTTGTAATTCAAGAAAAGGGTTTGTGAAGACCTAAGCTATTTGTAAGGAATTTTTTAGCAAAAGAGTTAACCCTTTTCAAGCGTTGTTGGTTTCTTTCATTTGTCTATTGCATTGCATCCTTCATCCATTTTTATCACTTTAAGAACAATGAAATTAATAGCAACTTGAGTCTTTGTTTTCCTCATCTCTACTTTGGGTTTTAATTAACTTCCACCATAGAGTAGAAGAATCGGAGGTAAGACACTTGTGGGTTAAAATCCCATGGATTCACTGCATTAAAGGAAGGAAAAAGAAGTGGTGACCGACTCCCTTTTTCTCTCCCCTGTTTTCTGTAGTTAACTATCTTTATTTGAGCATCTGCGTTGAACAGATGACAACTCGGGAACTGTCAAGCACCGAGGAGGAAGAATTTTGAGAGCTGATTATTTTGCCTTCCTGAGTTTTGATTTTATTAATTATCTCAGTGTGTTTAATTTAGTTTGTTCTTCACTAGCATTAGAGGTGCTCCAAATGCGGTGCCCATGGATGAGCTGTTAGATACCTGTGTGTCTAAGGTAAAATTTTGGGTTGAGTCCGATAGTTTGACTTCACGAGTCCTTAGGATTCAATTCAGTTTGGTGTTTATTTGAATGTGTTTGCTCATTAGTTCTGTAACCCACATGAACTACAGAGTGAGAAAGGATAAGCTCAGTGGTGACCGACTCCCTGAGCTCCTCAACCCTGCGACACACGATTGGTAAGAGCAGACCAAGCCTTACCTAGTCGAAACTGGGAATCGAAAGACCTATGCCGATGATGTGTGCTCATCCATTGCTTAAGTTGTTTATAGCATGTTGTTAATGGAGTTTCACGTTTCTACTTTTAAAACCATCGCATAAGTGCATTTTTACTGTTCTTTATTTTGTCTTCATCAGTTACACCACTACTTAAAACCCCCATATTCTTTACTTTACCATTTTGCAGTGAACTAAGGCGAAGACATAATTAAGACACATTAGCAACCATTTCTCTCTGTGGTTCGACACCCGTGCTTTCCATTAGATACTTAGCTGTAGTTCAAGCCAGGGATATAAATTTTATCTTTGACCCGATTTCTTTTTACGACGGGTTTGGTGTCAGTCAAATTTTGGCACCGTTGCCGGGGATAAATTTCTATTGCTAATGAGTTTTATTTTTCTTCTCTTAAGTTCATTTTGTTTTGTGCTACATTGATAATGCTTCTCTGTGTGCATGAGTTTTGACGGAAGAATCACCAGAAATCGCGCATGTATTCTAGAATAAGAAGCACGTTTTCAACACGTTGAACTGTCCACTAATCTTTTTCAGGACAGATTCTTTGCTAGTACGAGCTCATCCGCACCACCTGAATACGAGTCGGAGGAATCAAGGTCCGAGTCTGAAGAATCACTTCAAGAACAGGAAGAGCAAGTGCAAATGGCGGAAGCTGAGGATAACAACAACAACAACCAGACGCTGAAGCAACTGGATTAGCCTACGGCAATCATGCAACCGTTGTGTATTGACCATCCAGAACTGAATTTTAACTTCGAATTGAAGTCGGGTCTCATTCATCTGCTCCCCAAGTACCATGAACTATCTGGGGAGGACCCGTATAAGCATTTGAAAGATTTTCACATCGCATGCTCTTCGTTCAAACCTCAAGGGGTAACAGAGGACCAAGTCAAACTGAGAGCATTTCCGTTTTCCCTTGAGGATTCTTCAAAAGAATGGTTCTACTACCTGCCCTCAGGAACCGTGAACTCGTGGCAGTAAATGCAAAAGATTTTCCTATCTCATTATTTTCCTGCTACACGAGCTGCAACAACTCATAAAGCAATCTGTGGAGCTCGGCAAGAGGATGGGGAATCTCTTTATGAGTACTGGGAAAGGTTTAAGAAGCTCATAGCCAGTTGTCCTAACCATCAAATTAGTGACGAGCTGCTGGTTCAACATTTCTATGAAGGACTTCTGAACAATGACCGTTATTTGGTTGACGCAGCATGTGGAGGTGCCATGTCGGACAAAACACCTCAGGAAGCCAAGGAGCTGATTGCGAATATGGGGGCCAACACTCAGTAATTTGCAGTAAGTAGGCAAGCACCGAAGAAGGTGAACGAAGTCAGCACGAACTCGAATTCAAAACTGGAGACACAACTGTCTGAGCTCATATCTTTAGTCAAACAGTTAGCCACGAATCAAATCAAGAAGATCCACCAAGTTAAGGCATGTGGCCTATGCTCTGAGACAGATCATCCCATGGATGAATGTCCTACGTTGTATGATGACCCAGAGGCGGCAGAAGTGAATGCAGTTGGAGATTATAATAGACAGCCACGAGGTAGGTGGAATGCAAGCACTGGCACTTATGATCCGGGATATCCGAATCTCCATTATGGAAATCAGAATAATCAAGTTGCACAGAATTCCAACTCTGGCCAGAATCGTTACAACCAATCTGGTGGTTATCGGAAGAACTACCAGTCAAGCACATCTCAAAACAACACCGCTCAAGCCGATCCTGGCCCCTCTTTGGAGGATTTGGTGAAATCCATGGCTGCGCGTTCTGCGTAATTCTAGAGTGACACTGTGATGTTTCAGCAAGAAACAAGAACGACCATGAAGAATCTGGAAACTCAAGTAAGCCAACTGGCGACTAGAATGAACAAATATGAGAGTCAAGGCTCAGGACGATTGCCTTCGCAAACGGAGGTGAACCCAAAAGCTAATGTCAGCGCCATACAATTATGAAGCGGGAAAAAGTTTGAAGCTCGAATACAACCCCCTAAAATCACTACGTCTGAAGTAGTTGAACAAGAGTTGACCACCAGCATGGGAGATACTAAAGAGACAAACATCCCTGTGGTGGAGAAACGAAAGGAAAGCCCAGATGTGGTGAAACACAAAAAGACAGCTGATAAAGCACCTGTACCCTTCCTAAGTCGTTTCGAGAAATCACGCAAGGCAGAACAAGGAAAAGAGATTATGGAGTCGTTTAAGAAAGTCGATATCACCATTCCACTCGTGGAAGCTATACGCCAAGTCCCAAAATACGCTAAGTTTTTGAAGGATCTCTGTACCAACAAGAAAGTGAGGTCATGAGAATGGGAGCCAATGTCTCAGCCATGATCCGGCAGAAGATGCCTTCAAAATGTAAGGATCCCGGAATGTTTGGGATCCCATGCACCATTGGACACATGAGTTTTGCAAAGGTCATGTTGGACTCTAGAGCATCAATTAGTCTCATGCCATTCTCAATCTACAAAGCTCTGAAGTTGGGCCCATTGCAAGAAAAGGGTATGATCATTCAACTAGCAGATAGAATGAGTACTCGTCCGATGGGGATTGTTGAAGATGTATTGGTTCATGTGGGTACCTTGGTGTTCCTAGTTAACTTCTATATCTTATACATGAACGAGGACCCGCGGGGGGATGCTGTTCATATGCTACTCGGTGGACCATTTATCCTAACATCATGCACAGATATCAATGCCGCCACTGGGATGATCACTCTGGAGTTTGACAGTGAAGTAGTCAAATTCAATATCTTTGATGCAATGAAACAAACTCGAGAACAACCTTCACTGAACCAAGTTTATGGAGTAGAGTTGACGAACGACTACACCGAAGAAATGGAACACGAAGATATCTTGGACGAGTTGCTCGCCAGAGTTGCTAAACACTCTGACTGTGAAACGAGTAAGAGCATAGGCGAGCTATGCCAAGATAGCACTTCACAAGCAAACCTCGAACTACCACTCTCAACGAGTAGAATTTTACCTTCGGTCGAACGAGCCCCTAACCTCGAATTAAAGAGTTGACAACTCATTTGAGGTACTCACACCTTGGGGAGAACAACACATTGCCTGTGATTGTTTCAAACGAGATAGACAAAGACCAAGAAGAGAAGCCGGTACAAGTTCTACAGAAGCATAAGGAGGCAATAGGATGGACGGTGGATGACATCAAGGGCTTAAGTCCATCTATCTGCATGCATCGTATTCTACTTGAAGAAGAAGTCAAACCATCCAGACAAATGCAAAGGCGACTTAACCCACCTATGATGAAGGTGGTGAAAAAGGAAGTTATCAAGTTATTGAACATGGGCATTATCTACCTAATTTCAGATAGCAAATGGATAAGCCCCGTTTAAGTTATTCCGAAGAAAACAGGGATTACAGTGGTGAAGAACGAAAAGAACGAACAAGTTGCAACGCGAGTAGCCAATAGTTGGCGAGTATGCATAGACTACAGGAAACTAAACTCGGCCACTCAAAAAGATCATTTTCCACTTCCTTTTCTTGATCAGGTACTTGAACGACTTGTAGGTCGATCGCATTATTGCTTCCTAGATGGATTCTCAGGATACAATCAAATTGTGATCGCACCAGAAGACCAGGAGAAAACAACGTTTACCTGCCCGTTCGGCACTTTTGCATATAGACGGATGCCCTTTGGGCTATGCAATGCACCAGCAACATTTCAACGCTGTATGATGAGCATATTCTCAGATCAGGTGGAGAAAAGTATCGAGGTTTTCATGGAAGACTTCTCAGTTTATGGAACATCATTTGACGAATGCCTAACGAACCTTGAACGAGTACTGGAGAGACGCATGGACACCAACCTGGTGCTTAACTACGAGAAATGTCATTTCATGGTTCAACAAGGAATTGTTCTGGGCCACGTGGTATCAGCTAGAGGGTTGAAAGTGGACAAAGTTAAGATTGATCTTATCCAGACATTACCATACCCCACGAAAGAGAAAGAAGTCCATTCCTTCTTGGGGCACACTGGATTCTACAGGAGATTCATCAAGGATTTCTCCAAAATTTCCCGGCCCTTATGCGAGCTCCTACAAAAAAATGTTGAATTTGTTTTCAGCGATGAGTGCAAAGCTGCTTTTGACAAACTGAAGAACTCGTTGATGACAGCTCCCATTATTCAACCACCCAACTAGAATCTACCATTTGAAATCATGTGCGACGCCAACGATTACGCATTGGGAGCTGTACTCGGACAACAAGAAGGGAATGTACCATATGTAATTTACTATGCAAGCAAAACGATAGACCCAGCTCAACTTAACTATACAATCACAAAGAAGGAGCTCCTGGCTATCGTTTTCGCCCTTGACAAATTCCGGCAATATCTCTTGGGAACGAAAGTTTATGTTTACACCGATCATGCTGTACTAAAATATTTGCTTGCAAAGAAGGACTCGTAACTACGACTAATCAGATGGATCATATTACTCGAAAAATTCAACTTGGAAATCAAAGACAAAAGCGGAAAAGCCAACCAAGTTATGGATCATCTAAGTTGTTTGGTATAAAATGGGGATGGATTTGCTATAGAGGACTCGTTCCCTAACGAGCACATCATGGTGGCTCGAGGAGACGAGCCCTGGTATGCTGACCTCATGAATTACATCGTTAGTGGCAACCTCCCGTCTCATCTCACAAAATCTCAAAGAATGAAGATCCACAGCGATTCAAGGCACTTTGTTTGGGATTCTCCCTACTTATGGAAGTTCTGTGCTGACCAGATTGTAAGAAGATGCATCCCTGAGAACGAAGGACAGCAAGTATTAACGTTTTGCCACGACTATGCCTGTGGAGGTCACTTTAGCGCAAAGAAAACTGCTCGTAAGGCTCTAGAAGTAGGATTTTATGAGCCTACCATGTTTAAAGATGCTTACGAGTACAGCAAGGCTTGTGACAAATGCCAACGAGTGGGCAACAACTCGAAGTATAACGAGATGCCCCAAACTTCTATCTCTGTTTGTGAAGTCTTCGACGTCTGGGGATTGATTTCATGGGCCCGTTCCCGGCTTCGTTTGGCAACATCTACATCTTGCTGGCTAAGGATTATGTTTCAAAATGGATTGAAGCAAAAGCTACTCGAACAGATGATTCCATGGTCGTTTCCCAATTCCTAAAAGCCAACATCTTCACTCGTTTTGCCATTCCTAAGGCTATTATTAGTGACCGCGGAACTCACTTCTGTAACCGAGCAATAGCGGCACTCCTAAAGAAGTACAACGTCACCCACAAAACGAGCACAGCGTACCACCCCCAAACGAATGGGTTGGCTGAAGTCTCAAACAGAGAAATAAAAAACATCTTGCAGAAGACTGTGAACTCATCACGTAAGGATTGGAGCGCTCGTCTCGATGATGCGTTATGGGCATACAAAATCGCATACAAGACACCTTTGGGAACCTCTCCATTTCGCCTGCTTTACGGGAAAGCTTGTCACCTCCCAGTGGAATTGGAACATAAAGCGTTTTGGGCAATCAAGGAATGTAATCTGAGATATGATAAAGCCGGCAAAGAACGAAAACTTCCCTTACAAAATGGAAGAATTGAGAAACGAGTCATTTGTCAACGCAGAAATTAGCAAGCAGAGAAACAAAACTTGGCATGATAAGATGATTTCAAGACGGAGTTTCGAAGTAGGGCAGAAGGTGTTGCTCTTTCACTCTCGTTTAAGGCTTTTCCCTGGGAAGCTCCGATCAAGATGGTTGAGGCCATATGAAGTCGTTGCAGTAAGGCCATCCGGGTGCGTTGAAATTAAAGATCCGAAATCGGACAACCAGTTCGTTGTGAACGGGCATCGATTGAAGCTTTATCATGAAGGTATTCCTCAGGAAGGAGTCGAGGAGACCCCGTTAGACGACCCTTCACAGGATTGAAGTACATGCAAGTCGAGCATAACAACTATAACCAATTGCGCTACTGGGAGGCAACCCAGAATTTTTGTTTTATATATAGTCAACCCTTTTGTTTAGAGTTTGAGGCCTTTCTTTATTTGATTGTGGTTTTAGCTCGTTTTTTCACATTTGTATATAACGAGTCACTGTGTAGGGGTCAGCATGACAGAACGTTTCAGGGAAATCAAGAGGAATCTCAAATAAACGAGCAGAACATTCACCATCAAACAAGCAAGCAAAGGGGAGAAGGGGAAAATTAAAAGGGCAAATATGTCCATACATGCCTCAAAAGACCACCATCAAATTGACATCAAAACGATAAGGATGAATCTTCAAGTTGAAGGACCGACACCACCACCCATGTCTGCGTCCTCCTCCTCATCATCTTCCTCATCTGAGTCACCTTTGCCATAGTTAGGAATATATCCCTCTGGCCACCTCCAGCCCTGAACGGAAGTGCCGTACAGACTCACCACCTCATCCGTCATTACATCTGAGAACACAACATTTGTAAATCAGTTGGAGCTAGACGAGTATGGTAGGGGAAGAGCAGAGTACTTACAGGATGGGGGCAAGCGGCAATATTGAATCACTCCAGATTAAACAAGGTGATGGTTGTATCTTGCTGTGGTGCTCGCCGAGTCTCGTTGAACAAAGCAGACCTGAAGCGGTGCTCCCCAGGGCATCATATGTGCCCAAGGACTGTTCACGGGAGTATCCAAAGGAGCTCGAAATACATTACGAAGGGGTCAATCCTGACTGACCACCAATATGAACTTCCTGCGCCAGCATAAGCGAACCGGACCAGTTTCTACCAACCGACATCCTTCTTTTGGAACAAAGAAAAAGTAACCTTCACCCCCAGGCACAGAGTGAAGATACATACACTTGTTAAAAACAGAAAGTGAGGGGGGAACTCCAAAGAGCTTACTCTCAATAATAAAGGCCACAATTAGTGCTATCGACCTGGGAGAAAGCTGGGCTGGAAGGAGTCGGTATGCAAAGAAGGCAGTTACAAAGAAGGGATGGAGGGGAAGTCGGAGACCATTGGTAAAATGGACCAAGTGAATTGCCATGGCTAGTTCGGTGCCAACGTCAGTCGCGGTATCCCTCAGAGATGGTTGCACATACCTATAGTTTACGGGACAAGGGAAGGCTACCCTCATGTCATCCACATCTGCTGCAGATAGGATGCTGGTTGCAATATCGATCTTAAGGTTACTCTCCCACAGTGAGGTAATGCTAGCCCTTCTAATGGCAGCCATGGTTTAGAAAGTAGAAGAAAATGGGAGGAGACGAATCAGCCAGAAGAATGAAAGCGAGCAGTGAAATCAGACGGACGCATCGACAACTAGCCCCTTTTAAAGACGGAAGTCGAAGCAGTACGCGGATATTGAAAAGGCACAACTTCTGGTGCCAATAGATTAATGATAAATTAATGTGCGTATTTTCCCAAGAAACAACGAAAAGACGCAAGCAGAAGCCCGAGTAGTCATCAAGGATTCTCACACTGCAGAACACTCCCAGAAAAGATTCTTGCCTTTTTAGTGAAACTCTCTGTTATTTTGACCTATAGCTTTTGTCTTTAGTAGTTTGCTTACTTTCGCTCTATTGTATCTTCATTCCTTAGATTACATTCGTTTCTTTTAATTTTATTTTTTATTGACTTTCTCTTATTTTTGTTCCAGCAAAGTAGTTCATTTAGTTTTATTTCTTTTAAATTCAAGTTATCTTGTTTCTTACTCACTTACTCGTATTTAATCTCAGTTGACCATTGTACGCAACATTCATGAGTCTCAACGATCAAAACGAGTACATGACAAATTCACAGGGAAACGAACACTTGATGAAAACAAGCAGCCATTTGGCACACGATAAAGATGTTCGTTAAGTTACAGAACCGAAGTTTACAAATTTTAAAGATCAAGGCATCTGGAACGACTCAGGAACAGGAAGAATTTATGAAGTGCTGACAGTCTCGTCAGCCTTATCAGAAGCCGGGGTTAGAGGAATCTGAAGATCAGTTGATGCTGGAGAAGGTGCTCGTTCTGAGGGTTTCTCGATCTGGGGAGGAACAAGTTCACACGCAGCTTCAAAAGACTGAACCACATTTGGATCAAATACTATGAGTTGTCTTGTCACACCCCACCCCGGGTGGACAGGCGTACGCCCCGTGGACCCATCCACGGACCGTACAAGCCTAAACCCTAACCAAATCATCGGTCCAGAACATAAATAAGTAACAACAATGCTATGGGTCTCCAAAACTGCACCAATAATCTAAACAACATGCGCATGGGTGAACAACCATAATCATGAACTCACAATCATCAACAGAGTGCGGAAAATCTAACAGTCATACATCATGCTAAAATATCCAACCTCA
>JAOWBR010173246.1:0-11235 GCA_028571145.1 Dionaea muscipula
TCCTTTTTTTTCACATCATACCCTTTTCTTTTTTTTTTTTCTCTTTTATTTAAACTTCACTTTTTTTTTTCATTCATATTTCCAAGACCCCTTTATTTTTCCTTCTTCTTTCATTTTCTACTTCCCCTTCCTTGTTTCTATTGTTTTCATGTCAGGTCATCCCCATGTGCGAATTAGAACAAACTTGGAGCATACTAAGTTAGGCAGAGAATCCCGCAGGCTTAACTCCAAGTTCAGAAAAATTCACGGGTACAACTTAAAGAATTAGATGTGTTTAGGCTCAACGGGGGTGCAAGTAGGGGCATGCATTGAAAAATATCTGAAACTCAAAAGTTTCAAAAGAAAGCATTGAATTTTCATATCTCAAGCATCCACTAATCTTACCGCTAGACCCACTCCTCTAACTGTCCAGTTCACCGACGCAATGCAGGAAGTCACCTATTTTTAAATTTGCGGCACAACAATTCTCACAGCACTTAGAAAAAACTCATGCTAGAATATATTCCCTAAGTACAAATGCTTCATCTAATTCTTACCACATGACTTGGATAAGTGCACAGATAAATATTCCATGGAAGTTCAAGCCTACACTAGCCTAAGCTGATCAACTCTTGGAGAAAAATGACTGATAAAACTGAACTAATGCAGGATTATCCATAGTATACCCATCCAATCATGCAACATACTAGAAACTAACAAAGTAAGTGCATTAAAAACATGCCAAAATTTAAAAAGATAGGCAGATAGGCGAAAAAGTTAAAGCGCAATCCACTCCCCCCAACTTATTCTCGAAAAGTCCCTTGAGAGAGTGGAAAAATATCACATGAAAGCTGCGTAGGGTCTGAATCCATGCCAGCTGACCTGCAAAAGAAAATACACAGCAGAAAACAGAAAGAAGGGAAATGTCTTTGGAAAAATCTATTATCTGCACGGTCCGTTGGTGCTTCTCCAGCGTTGTTATCCTTGCCACCCGAAGTACAATGGGTGAGCAGGAATGACCTTTGCTAACTCCAAAGTGGATCTCTGGAGTAGCAGTAATATAATTGCTGGCAATTGTGACAAGCAGAGAGGTGAAATTCGTAAACACGAGATTCCACGGAAGCAACCAAAAAATTTATCAAGAACGTTTCGGCTTCCTTATACCCCTTAACTTGCTCACAAACAAAAATGTTAAACCAAATAAAGGAGTAGTGCTCCAAAATTTCAGACAAATAACCATATTTCCAAGACGACTCAATAAAACTAAACTCGAAGAAAGGAAAGTGCGTATTTACAAAGAAAGCCATTCTGCCTATCTTATCATTGCTTCTTGGGGTTTGGGCGGGGCGCCCGTCCTCCCTCCTGTTCAGTGTGCTCAGAAGCCGCCTGACCTACGTCTCTAGTTTCACAATCGCTTGCATATTGACGCTGACTTGTTGCTGGGTTTCAGTCAAGCTGGCCAACATCGTTGTTTGTTCAGACAAGGACTTCAGCATCATCGCCTTGATAGGTGTAAGCGTTAGTTGCATTAGCGATGATGTTGATGTTAGAGGAACTGTGGCTGATTGCTGCCGTGGAGGGGGTGGTTGCCGCCAAGAAAGTGCAAGATGCTGTGGGTAATACCCGTAAGCAGCATTGACCTATTCTGGTGTGGGGTCAGGAATGAGCTTGGTGGACGGACAGACCGTCCAGTGATGTGCTGTGCTACCGCAAGTAACACAGGGTTTAATACGTGGTGGTGCAGGAATAGGGGTGGTGGCGACGTCTCTCTTTAAAAGCAACTCCACTTTGTCGGAAAGAACTGTAACAGTGGATGTGAGTGCATCAGTGACACTCAGCTCGTTCATATCCTTTTGCTTGTCAGCGCGTGCAGCTACAAGTATGTCCCTCCGATCAAAAGTGGATTGGAATTGGGACGCGTCACTCAAATTTTCAAAAAGAATCCACACCTCGTTCTCATCCTTCATCATCACAGACCCTCCACATAAGGCATCTATCATCTGACGATATTGGGGTAAGAGGCCAAAATAGAAGCTCTGCACAAGCTGCCACTTGGGTATGGGATGGTGAGGGCATTTGCGCAAGAGTTCACTAAATCTCTCCCAGGCTTCGAACAGTTGTTCAGAATCATATTGCTGGAAGGTTATGATCTCCCTTCGATATTAGAGTGTCTTGCCCACTGAAAAATATTTCTTCAGGAAGGCAACATTTATCTCCTCCCATGTTCTAATGGTGCGAGGCAGTAGCCTGGCCTTTTAGTGAGAACGAAAAAAGAATGAGTCTCATCGCATCAGCGGAAAAGTTTATGATTTTTAATGTGGAGCTGATGGACAAGAATTCAGAAAGGTGGCTATATGGATCCTTTTGAGATAAGCCAGTGAAAGAGGGGAATGATTGGATCGTCCCAGGATTAATCTCGTAGTTGGGAGCAGCTATCGCCAGAAGTTCTATGCACGACGGTATGTCGTACACATTAGGGACAAAGTGTGCGTGCAGTGGGTTAGCTATTATACCCCGTATTTTTATATTCATTTTTATATTATTTTATGCTCTTTGTGATTGATTTTTCATATGGGAGATTTTCCGTTTTTCGGTGAATAGTATTTTACGTGAATAGTGTTCTCGGGTTTCATATGGCCATTTTGTTACTTTTTGCATTTCATGTCGTACGACCGTTTTGATTATACCGGCACGAATGGGATAAGGAGACATGACCAACAAGTACCATAATGACGTATGTGGATTGCACGGATATTTCCCGGTTTAACAGATTGTGATGGGACGATTTTTGATATTTTGAATTTGGGTTTGTTGTGATCGTCTCGAGATTTTATGATTTTAGGTGGTGAGTTTGGGACTTGTTGGATTAGTTTGCCATGTGTATTTTGTATTTAATGTAGGTTAGTGTGTTAAGTGTGGAGTTGGTGGAGGTGGAGTGTGAGGTTGGTTAAAATTAATTAAGGTTGAGTGTGTGTGTGTATATGTGATATGTTGGGTGATTTTTGGGGCTCATCTTAGCCCTTTTCCTTTGCCTTGACCGAGAGATTAAGGGAGAAGAAAACAAGAGAAGAAGAAAGAAAGAAAAAGTAAAGAAGAAGAAGAAGAAGGAAGAAGATTCATGGGAGTTCATCACTTTCTTTGAGGCTAGGATTGATTCTTGGCTTGGATTTGCTTGGTGGTCACCATGGGTGGCTCTTGGAAGCTTGGGAGCCTTCCTCATTCCATGTTTTAAGGTAATCATATGATTGATTTTCATGGTTTCCATGGATTCATGCTTAAGATGGATTTTTGGTGTAGTGATTTTGAGTTTGACATGTTCCTGATGATGCTTGAGGGCTTGGTTAGGATTGTATCATGTTTTGTGACTTGTGTGAAGTGTTTGATTGAGATTTAGTTGAGTTTTTGGTGTTGGATCAGGTTTGGGAAACTGCAGATTTTCTGCAGATGTGCCGGACGGATATCCGGTTGGGATCACCAGATATCCGGATTCTTGGGGCACTTTCTGCCCCAGATTGGCACATTGTAGCGGATATCTGGCTGGGGTGGCCGGATATCCGAACCTGGAGGCTGGGTGAAGGGTCGTTCTGTCCGTTTTGGTTCCGTTCTTTTGGGATTGTTTAGGGATGGTTTGAGGACGTCTCTAGACACGTCTTGGAGGGTCTTTGAAGTGTAGATTGAGACGATTTCGGATGTTTGGGATGTTGATTAGTTTGTTGTTCCGTTGATCGGATTTTGAGACTTTTATGCATGACTTTGTGTCAGGGACCGGTGGTGAGCCGATTGATCGTTTTGTGCTCGGTTAGGGACTTCCTTGGCTTTGATTGATCGTGATTGCTCAGGTGATATGTTGTATAGACCGATGGTACTTGAAGGTTAAGTATTTTATAAAGTTTTTCATAAATTTAATTACGGTAAGTGTATGTCGTAATAGCATGATTTGTTTTGGATCCATTATGCATGATGCTTGTTTTACGACCGTTGTGTCGAGGATTTCACAGATGATCGGTTGATGCTTTAACCCGGGCTATTGGCCTTTGGGTTGTTTTAAGACATGAGATATGGACCAGAATTTAAGTCCTTGGGGTTCTTCCCTGTGTGGAAGCCAAGGCCACCTACGGGTGACACAACGTCCGTAAGTCAATCCGTTCGCAGCGGGGAGACTAGGACGGTTGCCTCTTGATGTTACATGTGCGCGGACGCCATCCCGGGATGTATATTGAGTAGTTTTTACTGGGATACCCTAGCCAGCGTGTTTTGTTATGGCAAGTTTGTTTATCCATATTCTCGATGTTTCAGTTTTTAGAGGACGAGTCCTCCCAGATGTTTTATTATTAGATTCTTAGTATTTAGAGGATGATTCCTCCGAGTTGTTTTATAGTTTAGAGAGTGATTACTCTCTGTTGCTTTATAGTCAGATGTTTCTCTTATGGACCTTTATGAGCGCATGTTTCTGATTTTATTCATTTATCATTCTGTCCGTATTTTATCTCACCAGCTAGCGATGGCTGACGGATATTACCCCTGCTTGTTTTGGCAGGTTTTGACTATTGACTTGTAGCTGGATGCGGCGAGGAGCGGTGTGGCCTCATAGGATTTTATCTCTTCTCCGCTGCATGATGTTGTTTGATGTTCTGATTTACTTTTAGACCTGAGGGTCAGTTTGAATGTTTGTTCCCCGTGGTGGGACTTGTAGTTGTATTTTAAAGTTTGATTCTTCCGCATGATGATTTGATTGTTTCTTTCTCTCGAGATTGGTCTGATTTAGTATTTTAGTTTCACTTCTTTTGGCTTCAATGACTCGTGGCTCACCCCACGGGTTATCGCCGGTACCACCCGGTTTCGGATGTTACATTGACTGTACATCTCCCATGACCATAGGCATGATGCTGCTCAATCTAGCCGATAGCACCTTCGTCAATATTTTGTACACACACCCAATCAAGCTAATTGGTCGATAATCTCCAAGACCCACTGGATTATCATTTTTCGGAATCGGGGTTATGAATGAAGAATTTAGTCCTTTAGACAACTTGCGTTAAGATAGAACTCGTGGAAAAACTGCATAAAGTCACCCTTCAAGATTTTCCAGCACCGTCAGGCCCCGGTGCCTTGTTACCATCGCACTCCCTAATTGCTCTCCAGACTTCCTCCTCTGAAAAATCTTTACATAAATGTTCATTATCGGCAGCACTAACTCCTGAGGAAAAAGGCCCTTGAATCGTTGGTTTGCAGACCCAATTCTCAGCAAAGCTGTTTTGGAAAAATTCAGCAATCCCTTCCTTCACTGCTGATGGTTCTTCAACCTGAATACCATTAACTTCAATTGCATTCAATAGATTCCTTCTTTGGCGTGAGCTGGCCAAACAATGAAAGAAACTTGTGTTTAAATCTCCATTAACATACCAAGAGACTCTTGATTTTTGCATCCATAACCTCTCCATGTTCCGTCGAAATGTCCACAAATCCCCTTGTAAATTCTTCCTGGCTGCATGCTCTTCCGCAGATAAAGGCCCTGCCTCGGCTTTGATATCCAAAATGTGTAAATCCTCCTCTGTCTTCTTTAACTTGGTGTTCACATTTCCAAAAGTATCTCGATTCCAACATTTTAACTTAGCTCTGAGGTCCCTCATCTTTATTACCAATCAGAATCCTGCCCATCCTTCCACCTCATGATTCTCCCAAACATGTTTGACAATATCTTCAAAGCCTTGATGGTTCAGCCATACATTTAAAAATCTGAACGGGGCCGGTCCCCAATCTCTTTCATCTTCCTTCAGGACCACCGGACAATGGTCAGATAGGGTTCTCTCCAACCCCCACTGCTTGAAGCCAAAATGATGCAGCCAATCTTCATGTAGAAGAAAGCGATCAAGTCTACTCCATGCCTCAGATTCGTGTGAATTTGACCATGTGAATTTCCTCCCATGCATGGGAAGGTCGATAAACTCCATATCCTCCACCCAATCGCAAAATTCTCTCATTCCTCTATCCCTCCTAGTGCATCCTCTGCGCTCACCCAATTTTTTCACCTCATTGAAGTCTCCTCCCAAACACCATGGTTTCACAAAAACAGATCGAAGCCTTCCTAATTCGCTCCACAAATCTCCGCGTTTCCCAACATCATTAGGAGCGTACACATTACCAATAATGCAAGAAAAATTAGTTGCTACTGTTCCTTCCAAGAGCAAGAACCTCTGCCCACCACAAAAACCAGTAACTACCAGGCTGTTTGTGTTCCAGACACTCAGCAGTCCCCCAGCACCCTCTTCGGCATAGTCAAAATCATCCGATGGCCACATTGATTTGATGAAGCTCCTTGCAGAATTTTCCCTCTTAGTCTCTTGAAGCAGAAGAACATCAAGTCGGTGCAGGTTAACCCATTCTTTGATCTTTCTTCTTTTTTCCTTTCTTGCCAATCCCCTAATATTCCATGTCATCAACTTCATAATAAAACAGAATCAAACACCTGAGCTTCTCGGATTCGGCTTCCGCAATCAGGCGGTGAGCCTGAAATCAGTGTCTCCTTTCTCCAAATCCCTAATTCTACATAGCACATCATCTTCTCTGCCTTCATACGAAATCCCAAGAGCCTTACCCATTTCCCAAACTGCATCAGCTTCATCAAGAACCCTTAGTCTGCTTCCATTTTGAGATGATACTGACATGGATATTGTCGCCGCTGCCGCTCTGAAAATGCAATTACCCCCTTTCTTGTTCCTCCCGCTTTTCCTTCCCTTCATTAGATTTGCGTGATTTGCCAGGGTTGCGCTGGATTCAGTCTTCGATAACATGAGAGGAAGGCCTTGCATCCTCGATCGCCGTCGTCGAGGCTACTCTACTTCGTCTGAGAAATGGTAATGACCCAAATTTCTGCATGTGAGCTCTGGGGGTTAGGGGTCCTGAATCTTCATCGCCACCCCTTAAACGAGTCCCCTTATCTCCTAGTGAGAAAGGAAGTGGCCCACTTCCAATAATCCTTTTGTCCGACCCAGTCTTCTAACCGAAACTTCCTGGTCCCCTTATCTCCTAGTGAGAATGGAAGTGGCCCACTTCCAATAATCCTTTTGTCCGACCCAGTGTTCTAACCGAAACTTCCTGATCCTGGCTTCCTTTTAATAGGCCCACCGAGTTTCGGCCAGCTGTGCCTGTGATCTGTAAAGGCTCCTGGGCCATAAGGTTCTTTGGCCCAACATATTTTACAATATCCAGGTCCTCTCTTTCATTGATGTCATCCTGTAATCTAGCCGTAATAATTCCATTTCCTTCCACTAACCCTAGTGGCGACTCCTGAACCCGAGACTCACACTCCGTCTCTTCAATGCATGCCCTATCAACCACAAATCCCCTGCCATCATCATGTTCTGCACCTTAATTTTGAGAACTGTGTCCGTCAATCGGCTTTTCAATACCCAAGTCTTCGGGCAGAGCATCGTTCCTTTTGCCTGACTCAATAATTCCATGTGGATGCACCTCTTCATCTTCCATTTCCATGGCCTCGTTGTGACAGTAGCATCTGCATCCCTCGCAGGAGTTACCAATGGAAACAACTTGTTCCTCCCCGACTCGAACATCAAAGGATAAATCGTTAACGATCAACTTAACCCTGCTATGAATCATGTATGCACATCTCGTAAAAATCTTAACTTTCCCAACATCATAGCGTCATCTTCAATTTGTATGATCTCCCCCCAATGGCTACCAATAGCGCTAAACGTTGCCGTGTTCCAAGCATGAATAGGCACCTCGTAGCAGCATAACCAAATCTCTCTTCCGAAAGAACATAATGTATGAATTGACCAAGGGGTCATTGACGAAAACCAGAAGGCCATCCATTTTTCCTTATTATCCATGGTTGGATGAGGTTCATCTGCAGGGTTGATCCAAAAGTAATAAGAATTTGTTTATTGTCCATCCTCTTTATATCCACATTGCTTCCTTCCTCCTTCACAAAAGACTCATACAGATATGATGAGCTTCTATAGTTGTTAAAAGTAGCAACCACACTTCTGTACAACCACCCGTTTCCTAAACTTTCTCCTCTTATCATAGGAGTACTGCCATGGTCCACACCTTCTTCTCGAACGATTGCTGCAAATGACTTATGCTCTGGCCGCTTGACTCCCAAAACACCCCTCCTTTGGTTCGTGACCTTCGCCTTTCCTCCCGTTTGCTCTTTCTCAACTCCCCTGGTTACAGGCACCCACCGCATGTTCTTCTGGACCTCATCATTTTCGCCCCTCTTCGCCCTGAACCTGTTATTCCTTCTTTCAAACGCTGCAAATTTTACTATCAGCTGGTGTTGATTAACCTGAACCAAGTGCATCTCCTGAATAGTCGTTCTCGCTTCTTTATATGATTTGAATTTGACAAAACCAAATCTAACATTTGTTCTCTTTGCCCTTTTCCGAGGAATAAAAATATCCCGAACATTCCCAAATTTCTGGAAAATTTGCCTCAGCCAATCTCTTTCCATCATATGTGGTATGTTCCCTACGTAGATCGTAACCATCTTGTTATTTGCATGCAGGTTCTCCTTGTCATTTGCATGCAGGATCTTCTTCTATCGCCTATTCTGCACCACCATCCACCCCTCCTGCTCATCTCTCTCTCTCTCCTCTCTGCTCATCTCTCTCTATTGATGTAATCCGAATATCGTATTTGTTGATTCATCAATAATATTCTTTTTATTAATAAAAAAAAATGATTTTAATGGGAGTACCTAGTAGGGGAGAGAGAGAATTTATATACTAGTATTAGAGTGATATTTACATGTTCAATTAATATGTAGATTTCTATGTATTTCTTTACAAGTATATATTTTTGTCTTGTATTTCAGTGATTTCTCATTTGAATCGTTTAAATGAGACACTAATTATTATTTTTGTCTTGTATTATATATATTAAATTATAAAAGAATAATAAAAATGAGTAATAAAGATAAATTTTTTTATTATATCAATATTGGACGGATATAGCAGGACAACTAATGTTATGTAATAAGATCTAGCATCATCCGGTAGTGTATATTTTGAGTTTTTGGAGTGTGTCAATAGTGAGAGTATTGTATAATAATTTTTAGAGTTGATGAAAATTTAGAATGTAAAAGGAAAATTGGAAGGTGGATTGTGAGTATATTGTAAGTTTATCGTGTAATGATTTTTAGAGAGTCGGTACACTATGAATATAGAATTTCAAATGAAATTTTTTAAGTTTGGAAAAAATTGAGTGGGTGAACAGTGTGAGAGAGATGTAATGATTTTTTGAGTGTGGATAAAATTTAGAGTGTGAATAGTGAGAATGGAAGAATGGTGTTGTTGTCGCCGAAATTCCGCCGGGCTCGGTGTGTGAGGTGGATAATGAATGTGTGGGGGTTTCCCAGGGGGGCAAGCCTCACCCCAAGGAAATAGAGTTACGATGAAATCAAGGTAATTAACAGCAATAAATGAACGATAATACTGAAAGAAAATGCAAATGAAGAGCAAGTAAACTGGAAAGCGTAAATGAAAAAATGGTTTTGATTGATTGAGTAGTCGAACCTTTTACAAATGCTAGTGTAAGGGTATTTATAAGCTAAGCTAGAGGCACTTATATGGCAGTTACAGGGATTACTATGGGCAGAGACGTGGTTGACGTGGCTCACCACGATCCTGGTCGTGCGCCACTTACCTAATCCAAGCTTAACTGATTGTTCAACCGACGTAGTGCACTTCGAACGACGAGCCGCAATTGCTGGAGTCGTGGGAAAACTGCCAACCACTTTACTGCAGACACTGCACTTCTAGAACCTTGCGCGTCGCGCCCCTACTTGGCATTGTATCGTTCAACCTGTCTCATCAGGAATATTCACCATGACCTCCACGTCCTTATCTTAGAGAGCGCTCAAAACGTCACAATGTGACGAAGAACGCCAGGGCGAATTGTCCATGATTAGACTAGCTTAGAGCGCAGGACGTTCTTGGGCCTTTCATCACAGGACGTTTGCCTCCGTGCGTAGCTCAAAGACCGGCACAATAAATGTCATTTATTGCCCATAAATACTTTTGGCATACGGAACGTCCCTCCATTAAGACGGCCCGTCCACCTCCCAAGTGTGGAAGATCGGCCCGTCAACAGAAGGTCTTATAACACCATCGGGGGACTGGTTATATCCCCAGTCACCCTTCACAGACAATTCTCCAAATTTAATACACACCATCGATCACAAACGTATCACACACTAGTTAATGGATTTAAGCCTTCTTATAACACCGTTACGAAAAACAGGTTACCTTAATGTCAATGTCGTCGTCCAAGATCCGATGAGACAATCTAGTCTCTGTTTTCTCTTCCTCCGATCTTATGCATGGCTTCTTTGATGTCGATCACCCAACACACTTCTCCCTTCTCTTCTGCTACTGATGCCATGGGATATGAATTCTAGATCTGATTCTTATTTCTTGACCGCCTAACCCTCTCTTCTCCCCCTTGCACCAAGAAACTAGAACCTAAATCCTCTTTTACTGCCGCCACACCACCAGCAAAAAGGGAGTATAAGGAATTAAATGTGATGGAGAAGAGAAGAGTGTGGGAGAGAGGTGAATTTTTTCTCCTTGGGCTGCTATGCGTGGAAGGGAGAAAGGAAGAGTGGGTGAGGTATAAGCTAGGGTTGAGTTGACCATGATATGAGGAGGAGGGAAGGTAGCGATTGATTTTGTGTGAAAATCATGGACGCAAACCGCGGCACTGATTTGAAACGTGAATCATGGAAATTAAGATAAAAAAAAGGAAGTTATTAACCGATATATAACAATTAGAAAATCAACTGATTTGGCGAGGATAATTTAACGTACGTCTAAATTAGGCTATCAGCATATTAGGGGAATGCGAATGATTTAATTACATAACTCCTAATAATATAGAAATGGGAGGTGAAAACAAATACGATTAAAAAAAGGATATTAATAAATGAAGAACTTCAAGGGAATTAAATAAGTAGGATTTAAATCATACGAAGAATAAAATAAGGGAACCTAAATGAGATGTCGAGCCGGTAAAAAGAAGTCGGTTAATCAGTCGGTCCCGAGGACCAGATTATCATAATCCTACCACCTTAAGAAGAGTTTCGTCCCCGAAACTAAAAGAAAGTCGTACGTAAGCATTTAGATGAAATGTAATAATGGGGACATAAAAGAAGTTAACGTAATATACAATAAGAAAAGGATTTGCGCTCAACGATAAGGAAGAAAATGGGGTAGAGGAGATGATCTGTCGGGTCGG
>JAOWBR010173268.1:0-11233 GCA_028571145.1 Dionaea muscipula
TCTATAAATGTCAATAAATCTATCAAATTAATAAAAAAAATATTATTATCATACAATTTTATTTTTATTATTATTACGTTATTATTATAACTTTTGACTTAATTTTTCACTATATAATTTATCATCTATATTATAAATTAGTAAAAGTACTCATTGTGTCGAAGGCACGGACAACCGCTAGTGTGTATATATATATATATATATAGTTCCAAAAATACCATCATCCTCTTTTAAAAATTATGAAATTATCTATCCTCTATATATAGTGGAAAATCATTTTATTTCTTCATACATTTTTCTATCTGGTCTCAAAGCTCATCTAAAAAAAATTAAAATTTGTACGATGTTGTCATATTTTGAAAGCGAGAAAATATTAAAGGTTAGTCAGTTAAATTATCATGTCGTTTTAGTTAAAAATTGTCTGAGAAAGAAAAGAAAAAAATCTGACGAAATTTTTTTTCGTTTGGTAATAGTAGGGTCGGCTGCACGTCGGCCGACGTCCGGGCAAAGGGGATCGACCACAACGCCTGACAATATTGGGCGCAGTGTCGGATACCCTGGCCGACACATGTGCCTAACCGTCGGCCAAGGGAAACCGACACTCCACGCCTACTGTCAGCCACGACGGCCGACTCCCCCTGCCCGGAGGCCGACCGTCAGCGGGCGACACTAGGGGTGTCCACGATCCAGATTGGTTCGGATTTGTAAGAATTCAAGGACCAATCCGTTAGTTACGGTTTTTTCATAATATTATTTGTGTCTAAACCAAAACTCCAACGGTTCAGTTACGGTTTTAATCCACGGTTTCCGATTCGGTTACGGTTAATCCACGGGTTATGAAATACATAGAAAAAAAATATACAGATTGTGAAATCCAATAGCAACATCAAACATAAACAGCACCAACATACATAAAAAGAGCAACGGATTTTGAAATTCAACAGCAACACGTATACATAAACAGCAACAATATATATAAACAGCAACAAAATACAAAAAATATACGGATTATGAAATAAATTCAAAATAAATCCTCCAGTAGCAAAAAAATCTTTCTATAGCAACATAAACAACAAAAATCCTTCAGCAAAATATAGGTATGCTAGATCTTTCAGCAGCAACATAAAGAGCAAAAATCTTTCAGACTCAACTTCAAATGTAGCAACAAGCTGAAAAAAATATATTTATCTTTATTATATTTGTTATCTTTATTATCGATTAGATTAATCCACGGATTGCATTTTGTAATCCGTATCCGTTCCATGAATCATAGATTGATAATTTATTAATCCATGTTCGATCCATTAATCCACGAACAAAATCCAAAAAGTAAGGATCGGTTCGGTTTGGACCGGTTTCACGGTTCAGCGATTTTTTTGGACACTCCTAGCCGACACCCTTTTTTTGTTAAATTTATTGTTATTGTTAAAATTATGTGATTGTCGAATATGTTATTTCAACAGATGTCAGACCGTGGGAGATCAGATGCTGATCGGTATAGTGGCCGACTAAGAGATTGACGGATTACGGCTTCTGCGCGGAGAGGAGACAAACAGATAGTGGAGGAGTCCGATATCGATCCACCGGTCATCCAGCAACCATCATCAGCGTCCGTACAGTGTTCGTACAGCCGAGGTTGGAAATGAGCTATTTGCACCATCGTTTCACGATCGAATATTTGCGGACGATGAGATGCTTGAGGTTGAGCGACACTTTGTTTATGAGGCCTCTACATTTTCGTTTGCCGGCCTATCTGCAGGCCCACCTGTTGGCCCTTCTCCTGGTCTATCTGCAGGCCCGTCTACTAGTCCTGGTTTCATGTTCGTTCCTTCGACCTTTTCAGGGGCGTCGGTTGGTCGATCCACCGGTCGAGATGGAGGAGGAGGATGTTCCCTAGAGGAGCCAATGTCGGGGTCGTCAGTCTGCACATGCGTCATGTTTGAGATATAGAAAAACGTACCACCGTTTGAATTTGAGAGATAGAAATATAAGAAATGTATGAATTTTTAATAATGTGTTGTGTTTAAATAATTATAAAAGGATTAAGAATATTTTTGGAATATTTTAAATAATAGTGATAAAATTGAATTTTTTTTTAAAAAAAAAAAAGTGTCATACGTTTAGTTAGATGGATGTTATGCGTTTAGCGAAAATGTCCATTTAATATAGATAGATTAGTCCACGCAGCTATGCTATGTATTAAACTGAAATTAGGATTAGACAAAATTGTAGGCCGCCGAATACCGTAGAATGAACTTAAACTGGTGAGAAAAGATTGAAAGTAGCATCAAATTTTAAAATGTATTGAACGCGCATTTGGTGGGTGGAGACCGGAGAAGTCGGGAGGAGTTGCATATATTTCTTTTTTTTTTTTTTGAAAAACCCTAGTCCTGGAACTGAAAATTCACTCATTTGATTTGACTTGACTATCCCTCCTTGTGGTTCTGTTCTGTTCTTTATCTTCATGTTGTTCCTGGTCATCTTCCGGAACTTGACAAAATCACACACGAAGACAGAGACAGAGATAGAGACAGATTCCCAAACCCCAAAAATCTCAAGCTTGTGTTGGTTATGGCCCCTAAAGAGAAGCAGGTACCCACAACTTCACCCCATTGATCATTTACTCCTCCTCCGATGAAGATATCACTCCTCTCATGGCAAATCTCCTTCTCCCTCTTCCTCATTTTCCTCTCCATGAGCACCCACTCCACCCCCACCCAAACCCAAGTCCCATGTCTCAGCTCTCAAAAATCACTGCTCCTGGAGCTCAGAACCAGCCTCAACTACACCCAATCCAGCTCATCCAAGCTTGCCAACTGGGATCAAGAGGGTTCCGATTGCTGCCTATGGAGAGGGGTCACCTGCAACGCCTCCACTGGCGATCTCATTGGCCTCGACCTCAGCAGCGAGTTGATCCGGGGAGGAATCGACTCCTCCAGCACCCTATTCGCTCTTCAGTTTCTTCAGAGCCTCAATCTTGCCAACAACAGCTTCGCCAACGCTTCGATCCCGGATGGGATTGAGCACCTCACTCGCTTGACCCATCTCAATCTGTCCAATGCCGGGTTCGGTGGTCAGGTGCCATCGGCCTTATCTGGGTTGAGAAATTTGGTTGTCCTTGACCTCTCCAGCCTCCCTTACTACGGGTCTACGTCGCTGAGGTTGGAGAACCCTGATCTGCGTACGCTCGTGCGGAGCCTAACGGCTATCAGCGAGCTTCATCTTGATGGGGTGGAGATTTCAGCTCGAGGGAGTGAATGGTGCGGGGCGCTGTCTTCCTCGCTGCCGAATCTGAGGGTACTCAGCCTGTCGAATTGCAATCTTTCTGACGGGATCGATGGTTCGCTGGCCAAGATGAAGCTGCTCTCGGTTCTTCGTCTTGATCAGAACAATCTATCTGCCCAGGTACCCGATTTTGTGGCTCGGTTCCAGCATCTGACAACGCTGACACTGAGCTCTTGTGGTTTGATTGGGGCATTTCCACAGGGGATCTTCAAGGTCCCCACACTGCAAAAACTCGACTTGTCGACCAACACTCAGCTTCAGGGTACATTGCCTGAATTCCCGGAGAGTGGAGCTCTGCAGGAGTTAGTCCTTCAGAAGACGAACTTCTCCGGAGAGCTGCCGGATTCAATTGGTAATCTCAAAGGGCTTCAGAAACTCGTGCTTTCGAACTGCAATTTTGGTGGAGGAATCCCATCTTCGATGGCGAACCTCAGCCAGCTTGTCTATGTTGATTTGCAAGGGAATAAGTTTAGCGGTCCGTTTCTGTCTTCTGTATCAGCGAAGAATCTAACGTGGCTGGTTCTTTCTGGCAATAACTTGAGCGGTTCCATTGATTCTGTGAACTGGGAAAGCCTCTCGAATTTGGTAAATTTGGATTTGTCGAACAACTCGTTCCATGGGAGTATTCCTATGTCTTTATTTTCCATTCAGTCTTTGCAGAAACTGCAGCTTCGGCAGAATGGATTCGATGGGCAATTGAGTCAGTTGAATGTTTCATCTCAGGCAATGGATACGATTGATTTGAGGCAAAATAACTTGGAAGGGGAAATCTCAGAGTCATTCTTCAGGTTGCCAGGACTCAAGTCTCTCAGGCTTTCCTTCAACAAATTCAGCGGCACCTTGAAGCTGAATATGATTCAGAAGCTTGAGAGCCTATCGGTCCTCGACCTGTCCTACAACAACTTGTCGATTGATGCAAGCAATACTAGTTTGGACCTATCTTCGTTTCCTCAGCTCACCACCCTATGTCTGGCTTCGTGCAATCTGCATGAGTTGCCTGATTTCTTGAAAAACCAATCCAAGATGCAATATCTTGACCTTTCTAACAATGTCATGGGTGGGAGAGTACCTGGTTGGATTTTGGAGGTTGGCAATGGTTTTCTAAATTCGCTGAACCTTTCTTGCAATAACTTTGTGTCAATGGAACAACATTTGCTGAAAGTTCCATTGGAAACAACCTTTCTTGATCTCCACTCCAACAACCTCCAAGGGCAACTTCCAAGTTTCCCTCTGCGGGCAACATATCTGGATTTCTCAAACAATAGCTTTAATTCAACTATACGCGCCCATATCAGCCCCTTCACTGTTTTCTTGTCCGTTTCAAGGAACAACATAACTGGAAGTATACCAAAATCTCTATGCAATGCCACTTCTCTTGAATTCCTTGATCTGTCCAATAATCAATTGAATGGCACCATTCCCTCATGCGTTGAGCGGTTGGGTAGGAGGCTACGGGTTCTTAATTTAGGGGGGAACAGTCTAAGTGGTGCGGTAGCTGAAATATTTTCAGCAGGCTGCGTGTTAGAAACTCTTGATTTTCATGGAAATTCTCTGGAAGGATTGGTTCCAAGATCCCTGGCTAATTGCACAAAGTTAGAGGTTCTAAACCTGGGGAGAAATCAGTTGAACGACACCTTTCCGTGCTGGTTGACAAACTCATCTTGTTTACGTGTTCTTGTTCTGCGGTCCAACCAATTTCATGGGAACATTTCTTGTCTTAGAAACAATGAAATGTGGCCTTTGCTTCAGATTGTTGATCTAGCTTTGAATCACTTTGATGGCCAGCTGTTGCCAGAATACTTCTCAAAATGGCCGGCAATGATGATTGATAGTGATAGAGCCACTTCTTTGCAGTATCCAATTTTGTCATTTGATCGCCCAATCTACTACCAAAATACGATCATGGTTACTTTAAAAGGTTCAGAATTTGAGCTGCTGAAGATCCTGACCCTGTTCAGCTGCCTCGACTTCTCAAACAACAGTTTCAATGGTGAAATACCAGCAGCAGTAGCAAATCTCAACGGGCTCATTGTACTCAATTTTTCACATAATGCTCTTTCAGGTCATATCCCATCATCTATTGGGAAGCTCGGTCAGCTCGAGTCACTGGATCTTTCTTACAATCAGCTTAGTGGAGAAATACCCGAAGATCTTTCAAGATTAACTTTCCTGTCATTCTTGAGTGTGGCCTTCAACAGATTGGTAGGGAAGATCCCAACCGGCTCGCAACTTGTGACATTCCCTGAATCTTCCTTCCAAGGCAATGAAGGACTATGCGGGTCACCTCTTCCGGACCAATGCATTGATTCAAACGGTACCCTTACAGCAACCCCACCCTCACCCTCGGATCCGAAGGCAGAATCATCAGGTGGCATGGCAGGATTTGATTGGCAGTTCATATTACCCGGAGTTGGATTTGGCTTGGGCTTTGGCTTGGTTGTTGCTCCTTTTACGCTATGGAGGAAAGCGAGGAGATGGTACAATGAACAGGTGGACATATTGGTCTGCATCATTCTTTCATGGTTTGGAATTATTTACACGGGCTTGGACGGCAGAGAAACAGGGGAAGACGTGGGGAACCAATCGTCGGAGATTGCATATTATGACAAGGATGATGAAGATGAGACTGAAGATGAACAAGGCTCCCGCTTTTGTGTGTTTTGCTCTAAGCTCGACCCCGAAGTGAAGGAGGTTATACATAATCCCAGGTGCACTTGTCATGGATCACCAACCATTTCTTCCTCTTCTTGGTCGTCACTTTCTGTAAAGTAGGTATGTATTTACACTTTCCTTGTTTCTCACTTCTCAGAGCGGCTCTATCTACGAGCAGCCATGGCCACAAAGATTGAAGTCTTTTATAGGATAGGATCACCTTCGGCCTAGAATGTCCATAATGCTTGTACCTTGGTCCGTACATACAGTTGATACATAACCTGCCATTCTCTTCAATAATCTCTGTTTTTACCTAGAAAAAAGATCAAACTTGTACACGAAAGAGGATGATGCCAAACCATTTTCCTAGCCACACCACAGTAAGAAAGATGTTCGATCATATTTACAAACAAGCTCAGTTCTAGACTGTCAACTTGGGAGTCAGGGGATGAAAGAGGTCACCCACCACTAACGATATGGTCAAGCTGACTGTCCCTGGAAGATGCAGCAAAGAACAAATAGAACAAAATGCATGCCGCTCGCTGTCTCTTGCTGCTGATATAGTCCCCTAAGAGAAGCTTCCTCGGTTCCCCACAGCTTTCTCCAAGTCGGGAAGATCTGCACACCAGCGGGGGGGGAAAAAAAAAGATCAGATTACTTTTGATCCGTCTGGGAGTTACCTGCAGCTTCCGTTCCATTGAGTTATGTATTAACAGAGTCCAACCGGTGTATGTATAAGTCCCAGTAAATCATAAACCTACATATGCCTGAAACTTACAAAGCATTCCTTCGTCGTCGTCGTCCTCACTCACTTCTTCACCATTGAACTGTAGCAAAGAAAAAAAAAACAAAATCTTTAAGAACTCAAGGAATCTACATTTTATAGATAATGCTTCATAGTCTTTAAAGATGGAATATCACCATACCGCAGCATCATTATCTTCAGAGCCCAAATCAGCTACAAAAACAACACGGTTAGAAAAAAGGATTATCAGTTGTGATATATGATCTTGACATATTCATATATACAAGAACGATGTCATTGAATATGGCAAGTTAGTAACAAGCTGAAAATATAATCACTGCTAGAGAGTTGCCACCGGCAGGCGACGGGAACGTAAAACAACTAAGAGGGTAGAAATTTGGTTAGTCAAATTTTCATACCCAACTAGGCAAAGATATTCTTTTTCCAAATCAACACCAAATGAGATATGAACAAAAGATACGACAAAACTCCGTATCGACGGCATCACCCCCTATCATGTCTACTAGGATTGAAGACCATCTTCATCTACCGCACCCAAAGCAAATAGAAAAATTAAAAAAAGAAAAAGATTGATGGAGCTTTGTTACTACCACAACTGAAAATATTTCAGTTTTGACCTTAAATTTGATATCAACGAATGCCAGCTATTGCCCTTGAAATAATAAAGTTCCAAGAAAGATTCAAAAATGGTTTCAGAACCAAAATTGCAGCCTCACCCAAAGTGATTTAGTTTTTGCCTCCTAAGATCAGAAACTATCACGTCATGGTTTCTAGCAGTTCACACTTGGCAACCAGAACAACCTTTACCCCTTCGTCTACCTGTTTGTGGTGAACAAGTTTGGGAAAAGACAGAGTCATTAAGCCAAAGAGTCTGCTAACGAGGAGACCAACAGCCAGTGCAGCTGCAAACTTAGGGCCATAGTAAAATATGTGTGTGCTAAAGAGATGAGAGTTCCTGCTGTAGCAGATATTTTACTTGCCACACACTTTCCTGCAATAACTTGAATAAGAAAAGGCAGTGTGATTAATGTTTACTATGAGATAAATGAAGCGGTCAGAAAAGGAGTCCTAAGCATGAAATGGTAAATGTATTCTATTCTTGTCTTTTGCAATTCATCCTTGCCAACCGTACCGGAAGTAGTTCTGGCCCTTTTCGGTTTTCTCATTCAATGCACTTAACAAAGGTAATGAAACGTTGTCCAGTCGCTGCAAATTCTCACATCTTTGATTCGGACGAAGCTAACTTTCATTCACAGAAATTAGGAAAGGATGTAATACTAACGAATACTCAAATTAAAAAGTGATGCTTACAACTCAATTCTTCATCATCCTCATCGCACCATTTGTTCCAATCAACCTTGAGATATGCAGCAGGCTTTTCTTCTGATTTTAAAAGTCTTTTCCACCATCCCTTGTGCTCTTTCTGAACTGAACAGAGTATGTTCCTCAGCCCAATAGTAGTTTTACAACCCTGCACACAGAGTGATTGAACGTGAACGACATGTAAGTCAATGTAGTTCAATCCCACTCACTTAGTTGAGCTTTTTATCAGTCTTCTTCCATTACATTACAGTTATGACCATGTTTTATTAAACAAAAGAGGAGAAGAAAAAATTTCCTCTAATTTCAACCTTGAAACATTTATGAGTAGTTGAGGAAGGAAAGCCCATATACTAAGAACACCCAGAATTTCTGACTTGTTTCTCAAACAGCTATGTTGCATTTCATTGTCATTTTGCACCATCAAGAGGTATACTTGACCGGGAAAAAAAAGGTACTAAGCATGCAAGCATCAAGTAAACCAACAGAATAAAGCTAGAAACAACGGAAAAGGTTAAAAAGATTAAGCACTACAACAAAACAGTCAAGCATGGAGTAATGGACTTAATTAAAATAGGGGAAGTACTTTTCTCTGAACATAGAGACAAGTCATATATTAATGAGAATCAACATACACTCGTACCATAAGGTAGTTGATAAAGTGAAAACCACCACAAACAAGTACCATTCAAGTTCGGAATTTAAAGACCACCATGTAGGTGAAGCTAGAAATTCTATTTTACAGCCAATGCTGCAAAGATAATAGGTGAGCCCTGGTTCCAAACACAAACAAATTAGTGAACCTGGTTTGGTTGACAGCTCCAAAAGAACTTTAAGGCTTTGAGGAAACTAATCCAACATGATCAGCCATGTACTCCCTCATTTCAGTAGTAGCAATGTTTTTTTCTTTACTACCTTCCCATTCAATTAACATGATGGAGTAGCCTTTCTCTATTCTTCGCAGTTCGCAGAACTGTTGCAGTAATACCACTCAAGACTCCATATTCACTTCCTCTTTCAAATTCAAGCAACGCCAAAGTAGGATACCTCCCTCTTTCTCACATTACCACAAGATAATGTCTTCTATCCAAATACATTAGAAAAACTGTTCCACAGAAATTGATTCTCCTACTTTTATTCAACCACTAAAAGGATTTAGGCAGTTTTTTTCAGCACATTTTTTTTCCATGCTTAAACTCAAGCTAGCAACACTATGTCAGTGTTTATTTAGGGTTAACTCAAGTTCATGCATATGCAAAGGGAAGAAACCAATTGGTTAATTGGACTATACACAAAAAGATGAATTTAAAAGATAGATGATGAGATCGAAAGAAGATGCATCCTGAGCAATTCAATATATATTTAGGGCCTGAGAATATCAAAATTATCAATAAAAGCACTACATAAACACAGAAGAAACTATAGAAAAGATTGCATGGTGCCCACAAGTACAATATGTGACACAAAAACAAAAAGAAAGGAGGATGAACAAACATGATTATATGCCAACTTTTGCACATTTTAAAACCCAAGTCAGAACTACTAAGACTAGCGGGCTTACAAAATGGAGACTATTGGAACTGTAACACAGAGTGGTCGAAGAATACGATCAAAACAAAGCAGCAACAAAAAAATAAGAAACATATCTAATTAAGCATGAACCAATTCACAATTTGAAGCAAATCTCAGCAATAGAGTCAAAATCTATATCATTAAGCTTACCGCAGGCACTATTGATGCATAGAGTTCCAGTTTGCAATCATATTTTTCACCTTGAACCCCAGTGCCGGAGAAACAGAATAAGCCTTGAGGCTCACACTTCACAGAGACATCTTTGGCATCAGGCAAAGCTATTGTCAGGTAAACCTTGTTTGAGCGTTGAGCCCAAAGAACCTCTGGGTGACGACTGAAGATAGATGACAAAGAACTTTCATATTTAACCATAAGTGAAACACCCGTAAAGCACATACGATTAGGGGGGCAGGAGATTGCCACCATGACATAAAACATTAGTAAAGAGAAAAAAAAAACAAAAACAAAATAATAAGACAACTTAGTAGTAAGTAAATTAGTGCAAAGAAAAAGCAACAATTCACAAGATAAGACCAAAAAAATTCAGTTAAAGCATATATTGCCAAGAAAGTGCATAATGCACTCATGGAATCCAAATTAGCTGGATCTTTATGTGCATAGGGTACACAGTCGAGGCAAAGTGATATAGTCTTCCCAAAGATAATAACAGACTAAATTCTTTCTAATCTTCATCGCGATGAAGATTAGAAACTCAGAAAACCTTTTTTTAGCAGAAACACTTTATTCAAAACCAATTTCACCAGTCTATAGAAGAAGGCCAAGACCAACTTCCTTATGACATCCCCTCCACTTGAGAAACACGAATTTGAAACTAGTTACCAGGACCGGAGACTCATCCCTTACAGAAAATCGCTTGTATGATAACCAAATATTAAACCAAAGCCGAAACAGTATGTTTCTGTTGCGGCAAACTTAGACTTTGACCTATCACAACAGGTAGTAGTGCCCCATCAGAAAGACACCAAGGGGAACTGCAGTACGCTACACCTCTAGAGCCCATACCTCAATAATCCCATATAGTCAGGTGGATCCTTGGACCTCACGAGGACTAAGCTAAACAGAATCTGAATTCTGAAATGAAGAACACTGAAACTAAGATAGTCAATGAGATATTGACAGAATGAGAATGAGAGAGAGAGAGAGAGAGAGAGAGAGAGAGAGGCAAGTTTCTTTGTTTCTTGAACTTGCAACTTTACAAGACCATATCCTGATAATAGCTTATCGGAAGCTTCAAGCAATGGCTTCCAACCGTATCATTCAAACCCAAGTTACCCAACTCATCCCATCGATACTTATTGATAGCTTCAACAGATTTTCTCACATGTTCAAAAGTTCAAACAACCATAGATCAAGCTAAGGCCGATTAACCCTTTGCCAAAATACCACAGAAGTGGACACTGTGCATGACCCTGATGCCCAACCTAAGTGTGCTAAAGACCCTTACAAAATTGAATATAGTATTCGGACAATTCCTATCAGCAGATACATTGAGATACAAGAGTATAATCTGTCGACCCTATTTTCCACGACCAGAAAGAGATCAAGAAACATGGGCAATAGTTGTAAAGCAAATCCCATTTGAGTTCATAAACCACAACATTACATCCGCAACAATAG
>JAOWBR010173279.1:0-20288 GCA_028571145.1 Dionaea muscipula
ATTTCTTTATAATCAACAAACCACTCTTTATTAGGACTCATGTGAAATGTACATCCAGAATCCATTATCCATTCATTTACAGAAATGCAATTGGACACATTTAGAACTTCAGAAAAACTGGAAGGAATACAAGCACTGACATTCACAGCATGAGTACTAGAGTTTTGCTCCTTTAATTTCTTTATCAGGGAAAAACAATTCTTTTTAACATGACCAGGTTTGCCACAGTGAAAACACTTTATTATATCTTTATTCTGAAAATTCTGGTTTTTCACAAATGACCTTTTCTTTTGAAAATTTTTTTGTGATTTTGAATTACTATGGAAATTCACAGAATTCTTGTTTTGAAAATTCTCTTTCTTCTCTTGTTTGCCTTTAGCAAATAGGCTGGTGTTCCCCCTTTTATTTATACTCAATTCTAATTCCCTGGCCTTAAGGCCAGCAGTGACAAGTTCTACAGTAGGGGTGATTCCAGAGTACTTAAGAGAATTTTTAACCACAGTATATTCATCAGGCAAGGCTTGTAACAAAATCATGGCCTGACTTGTGTCATCTATGGCCTGGTCAGTATTCTTAAGTATTAACGTGAGTTTCATGAACTCATCAAGGTTTTCATCCAGTGATTTACTGGAATCCATTTTCCAAGAAAAAAGTGTGCCTTTCAAATATGCAACGCTAGGAGCAGATTACTTAGCAAAGAATGTCTCAAGTTTATCTCACAATGTTGTAACAGTTTCACAGTCATCAACCTTTCTAAGCACAGAGTCAGACAGATTCAAAATTATTAAACTATATGCATCATCTTGAATACTGTCAACAATTTTTAACTGTTCTTCTGACCATTTTTTAGCATCCTTTTCTAAAGCTATTAACAGTCTTTCACGTGTCAAAAGAGCACGCATCTTTCTCTTCGAAGTTCCAAAATCAGATTTCTCAGTTAAGCATGAAATCTCAGTCCTAACAGAAGACAATATCCTGTCCTTACTCATTCTTTACAACAAAGAATCACAAACAGAAAGGATCACGCAGGAAATCTCAATCACACTGGTTACTATGTGTAACCAGGAAAGTAGACAACAAATGAATCAGAGTGAATGGTTACAACAGGTAACCAAACCAAGTAGCATACACACGGTTACTTCACAAATATTCAAAAGATTCAACAACAAAAAAATTTCTAACAGCTTAACCACATGCACTAACGATACTCAGCTACAACTGAAATCATGAATCGGCAACAAGAAAAAATCATGCAACCAGGAAGCATGCTAAGATCAGGCAGCCAGGGGTATTTGCTGACACATGTGAAAGAATCGGTCAACTACAAAGCAAGACAGCTTCACACAGTTATCAAGAAGAGATGAATCACAATAAAATACTCAAGAACAACGCTCTGATATCACTGTTGAACGTTCAAGAGTATAATAGAGTGAATCTCAAACTTCTGGACAACACAAAACCTCACAAACAACTTTATTCAAAACTGTTGAACATCATAGACATCGATTCAGTGATACAAGTCCACCAACAGAAAGTCACAATCACAAAACAACAACTAGAAGAGAGATATCAAGATCTACAAGAGTTGTTAGGGTTATACCGATTGTGGGCTCAGGTTGGACAATAATACTCATAATCACGGGATCTACCTCCCTTTCTCCTCAATCGGTCACAAGTATACCTCCAAGAACACACGGACACTAGCGAGGTCAACACCCAAGGAAATCGTGACTCGGGCAGGCTAGAACATCACGAACAGCCACAAACAGAACCACCACCATGAACGTGAACCATCAGGAGATCCACAACAAGGATTATCAGTCAGAAAGAGCCAAGAGCAAAGGGCTCTCCACAAATTTCTTAAGGAAGATGAAGAGTAGGTCTGGAATCGCTCAAGAAGGAAGAGGATGAGAACTAGAGAGAGAGAGCGGGTAGAGGAAGAGATTTGATCGAATGAGGAGACCCATCCATCAGATCTGATTTAATCAGCTTACACGAGTATCGAGAGAGGTAAGCAAACCATGGTTGGTTAACCATGATTAGAGTAGGGCAAAATCATGAGAAAGTGAGAAATCAAAAATGGACGGTTGGATTAAGGAGCATGACCGATTTTATCCAATGGCTGAGGTTGCTTTGGGTCAAAAAATGGACCAAAGCCATCCATCAACAATGTGGACTTCATCAGGTAAGTAATCCAAATAACCCAACAAAAGTTTATAAAATTATATCATAAAGTTAAGCTATTCTAGTTGGTATGACGCGCGACTTTCATCTAAAAAGTCACTGGTTTGAATTGGAATTTTCTCTCATTGATTTTGTTAAGCCTTCGTTTGGTTCGGATTTATTAATGGAAAGGAAAGTGAAGTAACTTTATTTTTTTTGTTTGGTTTAAATTGAAGGAAATGGAAGAAATAAACTTTCTTTCCATTTTATTTCTTCTATTTAATTTAAAATGGAAGAAAAAGAAAAGAAAGTTCATAATTTTAAACTAAAAACTTTCCTTTTCTTTCCTTTCAAATTCTATCAAATTTGGAGGAGATCATTTAAAGAAAATAGAAGAAAAATTTTATTTCAAATTCCTTTTAATTCCCTCTATTTCTCATACCTAAAATCAAATCAAACAAGAAAAATTTATTGATTTTCTTTTAATTATTTTTCTTTCTCAAGAACCAAACAAACCAAACTGGGTGTAAATTAACCGACTGAGAACGGTGATTCTTGCACTTCCCCAATCCACTCTACTTCTTCCCCACTTTCTCTTCCATCCTTTATTTCTCTTTTCTCTCTCTCTGCTGTCCGCCTCTCTCTCATTTTTGTTCCCGATTTCCCGCTGCGTCGGACGGAGACGACGCCGACGAGGAGCCACGAGGCCGGTGACGGGCGTGCACGAGTCCGGCGAGGTGCGAGGTGGTGCTGGGTTGTCGAGCGGCGGCGACAGCTGCGTTGAGCGGTGACGAGAAAGAGAGATCCGACGAGTGAGGGCCGGGATCGGCGAGATCTGGCCATCGGAGCTCGATTGGGCGAGGTAAACTCCAGATCTATCTTTCCCACGCCCTAATCTGCTGATTTCATGCTTCGATTCGTGTCCTTGGTGTGTGATTTGTGGGGTTTAGTTGGATTCGAGTTGTGTTGTGTTTTTCGGGTTGGGGTTTTGATTGGCCGTCGATGGCGGCGGTGGAGAGGCTGTGGAGGTCGGCGGCGGCTTGGGTGGTGGCTGGATGACGTTTGGCTGCTGGCGAGGTGGACCGCCTTCGTCAGCGACGCCTCCGGCGAGCTGGGCAGCCACGGACAGAGGAGGATAGCGAGATTGGCGGGGTTTTGACCTTCGCCGGAGTTGGGTGAGACTCTGCCGGCGCCGGATCCGGCTGCCATGATGTCGGGTTCGTCGACTGCCGGTGGGATTTGGCCGGAATCCGGTCAGACGCTTGGGGGAGCTGTTAACTTGTCTTAATCTGATAATTAGCTTGATCGGAGGGTGTTTTCGCCTGAGTCATTCTGTGTTTTTGGACTGATTTAATTTTAGAATTGTCGGGAATATTCACATAAGTTGATTAGCTTATGGGTTAACGCATTGGAGCGTATTTTGATTAGGAATTTGATATATTTTATAGGAAAAAGAATTACATGACGTGACGTTGGGGTGCGAGGATATGATTTCCGACGATCATCGGATTTGAGGTAGGGGATGTTGGTATTATGTGATGACTTGTTTGCGTACGTATGTGAGGCATGATTTATTCCTTATGTGATTTATATATATATATATATATGTTCATAAGCCTGTTTTTAAATCCGTTGGATTTTAATACAGTATTCATATGATTTATTCGGGATGTGGATTTTATGCATTGGATTACATTGGTGATCTTTGCATGATATTTTACTGTGGTTTGAGATATATTGAATTTGTGAAATTATGCCATATGCTTTGTTTTGATTAAATGTGGATTTAGTAATGTTTGGATTTAATGATGGATTTAAGTGAATGACATTGTGAGATTATGAGAGGTCCACACTACTGTTAAAAAATGAAGGTCCACTGTAGAAAGGGAGTGATAGTTTACATATTATTCACACTTTTTATTTATAGGTTAAAAACATATATTTACCAAAGGTGTACTATAAAAATAGAGTGCATCAATTGGAGATGCTCTAATTAGCATTGAATGTTTTTCTTATATATTTTAGACGAGGGGTTGCCCGTGTCGAAGAAAATGTTAATAAGTAAAAAACACACATTATTAGTAAGAAAATATTTTTTTATTTTGATAATTTTTTTCTTTGAGGTGACATTAATCCATTGGATAAATATCACGTCAAAGATTCAAATTCCATTTTCTTTTATAATATAGACTAGATATTATCTGTGTCTTCGACAGACACTCCACCCCTTAAATCAGTTAATAATAATAATAATAATAATAAATAATAATAATAATAAAAATAAATCAGTTAAAATAATAAATCATTTTTTTTAATTCCCTCTCCCTCTCCCCCTCCCTCTCTCTCCACATGGGACAAACTCACAAAAATCCCATCAAAGTTTTCAAACTCCATCCTAAGTTGTATAATAGATTTTATTTGAGATACTTGATTTTAAAATATTAGTTTAAGTTAAATGGTACCACATTTTAAAAAACAAAACAGTTAAAGGAAAAGGGCAAATTATTAAAATCAACGGCTCTGAAGGGGTCTTCTCTCATGCTCTCTTGTTAAACTCAGACACCAATATCGCAACAACAACAATGGCGACTTCATCATCAATAATTTTTTCCTCTGGTTTCCTCACCTCAACGGATCTATCCACCACTCACCATAACCAGCACCACCTGAATGGCCATTTCAGTTGCAGACCGGCAAACCGACGTCCTCCCTTCGCCGTTCGAGCTGCTGCAAAGCTTCCCTCAGGAGTATGTCTGTCAGACTCTCTCTCTCTATCTTGCTCTCTTTTGATTAGATTCATTTCACTCAGTGGTTAAATTTTGCCTTCTGCTTTGCGTTTTTCTTTTTGCCTTCCATTTATGAAGTATGCTTTTGTTCTAAGTGATGAAATGAATATGGAGATTTTGATTGAATGACATGTTAGGAATTCGTGATGCACAAATCTCTTAAACTCCACATACTTAGGTTTTCAAATCAACACATAATCAAACAATTTCCAAATACCTAATCAAACAAACAATATTAGAGTTGATGAAATGTTAGATATTAGAGTTGAGTTATTCAATATTATATCAGATAAAATACAATCAAAAGTTGAGATTAAGGTTGAGATCATAACACATGAACGGAAGAGACAACAAATGTGCCACTCCTGCAAAAAATGTAAACAGTGATGGTAAAGCACGAGGCCCCAATGAAAATGATGATTATGTCAAGCCCTAGAATGAACGATAAAGTATGATAAGGAGACACCTAGATAATGACAAACCCTAGCAGTACAGTAAGCAGCCGATTGACGCATGACGAAAAACTCACTAAGACTCCACCTAAAACATCATCCAAAACGCTAATATGCCCAACGCTAACTAAGTGGGATCTATCATAGTTATTCATCTCTTTCACTTCGTCCAATATCTAGCATCCTCTATCGTAAGTTGTAACATGATGAGGTGCGTACGGATCACTTCATCCCAAGTCTTTTTTGGATGCTCTCGATTCCTCGTACCTTTCAAAACCAAAGACTCCACCCGCCTAATTGAGGCATCCCCCGGTCTCTTCCATACGTGGTCTGCCCAGCGTAGAAGTTCCTCCGTCATCTTATCGACACCTCAACTTGTCGACATATTTCCTCATTCATTATTCTCTCTCTATGGGTAACTCCACACATCCATCGTAACATACACATCTCTGATATCGTTGCTCTCTCTGCATGACTCTTATTGATCGGTCAACATTCAGTCCCATAAAGTAAAGCTGGCCGAATCGCCCTCCAATAAAATCAACCTTTAGCTCCAAAGGTACTCGTCTATCATACAGGACGCCTGAGGCAGCTCTTCATCTCTGCCAATCTGCGTTTAACCGATGTGATACGTCCTCGTCGATCTGACCATCGTCTTGTGTAATTGATCCTAAGTACTTAAACCTGTTCGTTCCCTTAAAAATAAAAATTGATAGATTATATGCAAATATATATTGCTATCACAAATCCCTTTTTCAGCCTAATTTTTTTGCGCATACCCGCGCAAAGTTGTTCTCTTTTTCAATTGAATGTGAAAACTCGAAAATTTATATTTACACTATTCCATTAACTCAAGCCACCACATGTTCGATAGACGCTTCGATCAAACAGTTCGAACAAAATTAGCTGGAAACTCCGAACTCACAAATTTGAATCAATCTACTGTTCGTGCATAGGTTGTTTCTTGTTTGTTCAAGTTGAGTTCGAACTCCATACTAATGAGATGAGAGATGAGAGATGAGAGATGAGAGATGGTATTGGATATTTTTTCTTTGTTTTGTATTACATCATTATATAGCAACCAGTAACTCCAAATATACATGCATCATCCTTTATTATATAAGACTACGACTCTTGAAGTCATGGGTCTGGATGTATTCATGCATATTTATTCATAAATGCACATTGTTCGATGAGCCTAGATACGTTTAACTTTTAACATGTCCCCTTAAACTTATCTTGGCTTCATCCCGCATTCCGAACAGCTCCTTTAGTTTATTGAAGATTGAAATTCCCAAAGGCTTAGTGAAAATATCTGCCACTTGATCCCTGGTTAGTTTTCACATAATCTATCTCCACTTCATTTTCTTTCACTTGCTCACGGATGAAATGAAAACGCACATCAATGTGCTTGCTCCTCTCATGAAGAACCAGATTCTTTGCAATTGCAATAGCTGACTTGTTATCAACATAAATCTTGGTAGGTCTTTGGCCAAAATCAATTGCCTTTAACTACTTCCTAAACCATATAGGATGACAAGTGTAGGAGGATGCAACAACATATTCCACTTCACATGTTGACAGGGCCACTATCGGTTGTTTCTTTGTTGACCATATAATAACCGTGTTTCCCATATAGAATGCAAATCCACTGGTACTTTTCCTATCGTCAAAATCTGCACCCCAATCACCGTCTGAATAGCCAATGAGCTCATGATGAGAAGAGGAGGTATAAAATAAGCCATGGGACAGGTTGCCTCGAATGAATCTGAGTATTCTTTTGGCAGCCTTCCAGTGATTTGTTTTAGACTCCTCAAGAAAACCACTTACTTGCCAACCTTACTCTATAAAAAATGTCTGGTCTGATACAAGTCAAAGACTCAAATATTTCAAACTTTCAATTAAGCTTCGATATAATGTGACATCAACAGAACTTCCATCATCAAATTTAGATATCTTTGTTCCACATTCTATGGGAGTGGCTACAGAATGACAATCTTTCATCAGAAACTTCTTCAGCACCTGCCTTGCATATGCTTCCTGTGATATGAAGATCCCTTCTTCGGTCTGTTTCATTTCTATCCTAAGGAAATAAGACATCAGGCTCTTGTCAATCATGTCAAACTCTTGCTGCATTGCAATCTTGAATTCTGGTAACATGGCTGGGTTACTTCCTATAAAGTTGAGATCATCCACATATAAACATACAAACAAAGTGTGCCCTGCCTCGGTCTTGGAATACAGTGCATGCTCATAGGGACTTGCACAAATCCCTGCCTTTTGAAGTAGGCATCAATTATGGCATTCCATGATTGTGGTGCTTGCTTCAACCATATAAAGTTTTCTTAAGTTTCATCACTTTGGTCTCATTTCCTGGCTTCAAATACCCAAGCGGCTGTTCTACACCAATCTCCTCTTTTAAGTAGCCATTCGAGGACACAGACTTCACTTCCATCTGATAGATCTTCCATTAATATTGAGCTGCTAAAGAAATAAGTAGCCGGATAGTCTCCATTCGAACAGAAGGGGAAAACACCTCATCATAATCAATTCCAGCCTTTTGTATATATCCCTTTGCGACAAGGCGAGCTTTATATTTGTCAATCTCTCCCCGTGTATTCTTCTTCACTTTATAGACCCACTTTACTCCAATGGGTTCTACTCCTTGTGGAAGATGTGTTAATTCCCATGTCTCATTATTCTCAGTGGAGGTAATCTCCTCATCCATTGCTTTGCGCCATTTAGGGTCCTTGACATCAACTTTAAATTCAACAGGTTCTTCATTAGCATAAAGACAAACGAGATTCAACTCTTCGGGTCTTCGGTGTTGGAGAAGTTACTAGTGATGAAGGAGACTTGGGAGATGCTGGTGGTGTATTCACCGTGGACTTGATTCACTCCCTTGTCACTGTTCCTCTGAAAAATTGCAGGGATGTGTGTGTGTGTTTCCCAATTCCATGAAGCATTTTCATCGAACTACACATCTATGCTCACATGAATCTTTTGCTCTTTGGGATCATAGAGTCTTTAAGCCTTAGAATGATTATCATATCCAATGAAAATTGATACCGAGCTCTTATTATCAAGCTTTAGTCTTCTTTGGTCTGGGACATGCGCATAGGTTAGACAACCAAACACCTTTAGAGGAGAAACATCATGTTTTACACCACTCCAAGCTTCTTGCGGTGTTAAATCCTTCAAATTTCTGGTGGGACATCTGCTTTATTAGTAAACAACACAGTTCACGACCTTAGCCCATAACTCATTCGGCAGGTTCTTGTGTTTCAGCATGCTTGACACCATGTCAAGTATGGGCCATTCTTCCGTTCGGCCACCCCATTGTGTTGTAGAGTATATGGTGCTATTAGGAATTGTTTTATCCCATGTGCTTGACAGTACTCCCCAAATACTTTATATGTATATTCTCCTCCTCCATTTGATCCCAAAGCTTTTATGATTCTCTCGGTTTCATTTTCCACAAGTGCCATGAATTTTTTGAATACTGTAAATGCCTCCAACTTCAAATTTAGGAAAAACACCCATGTTTTCGTGCTATAATCATCACTAAACGTTTGAAAATAACGTTTATTACCATATGAGGAAGGAGTGATTGGTCCACAACTCCACATATATGAGAGTGGACAAGTTCAAGCGGCTTCTTTGCATGGAAGATGGATTCCTTTGGAAAACTCAATCGAGGCTGCTTCCCAAACCCACATCCTTTACAAAATTGATCTGGATGGTTAATACTCGGCAATCCTTCCACCATAGTTTTCCTGGACAAAAGATTAAGGGCTCCGAAATTGAGATGTCTCATCCTTAGATGCCATAGCTATGCATTGTTCTTCATACAAGCACTAAGATATTTTCCATCAACATCCCTTATGTTCATCACAAACAAACGATTCTTATTCATTTGTATGCAAGCAATCAGCTTGTTGTTTCGATCACGTAGAAAAAGGTTTCCTATTTTCCATCACCACATGATACCCCTTCTCCAAGAGTTGCCCCACACTAAGAATATTAGTTTTCATGTCTGGCACGTAATATACATCAGCAATGAATTGATGACTGCCATTTTTTTACCTATACCAGAATCTTGCCTTTTCCCCTCACCTTCACTTGTGAGAAATCTCCAAAAGAAACATGCCCGCCAACTGACTCGTCAAATTCTACAAACATCTCTTTGAGGCCACACATGTGGTTGCTCGCCCCACTGTCTAAGTACCATAAATCATGTTGGACAATAGCAACTTCTTTATTTACCAGTAAAAGAACACTGTCTTCTTCTTCTTGACGTCTTTACAAAGTGAACTGATTCATCGACATGAGCTTTGTGCCAACATTCTGAGGCATAATGACCAATTTTATTGCAATTGTAACAACGTACCTTTGACTTATCATTCTTTCTTCTGTTGGAATAGCCTCCACGTCCACGGTTTGCTCTTGAAGTTTGGTTCCACTCCTCATGATTGAGTTCTACCAAATCCTCTTCAACGACTTCCTCCACGACCTCTTCCATGACTTCTTCCACGGCCTCTTTCATGATCGAACCTTGACTTCCATTATAGGCATTCTTCTTCTCGGTCACTGAAAGCTTGCTTTGAAGAGCTTGATCCAATGTCTCCTTCTTTTGTCGTCTCATCAATCTTTCTTCGTGGGCTTGTAAAGAGCCCATGAGTGCATCTATAGTGATAGTCGCCAAATCTTTTGATTCCTTAACGGCAACTACTATGTATTCACACTGCTCAGTTAATGACCTCAAAATTTTCTCAACAACTCTCGTATCTTCTAGGTTTTCACCATTTCGCCTTAATTGATTAACAACGGCAAGTACTCGTGTAAAATACTCAATAGATTCTGCATCCTTCATGTGTAACGCCTCAAATTCTCCTCATAGTGTTTGAAGACGTACCTTCTTCACTTTCTCTGCTCCTTTGAAGGCACTTCCTAGAATAATCTCATGCTTGCTTAGATGTAGTGGTCCCGACAATCTTCTCAAATGCGACTTCATCTACCCGTTGGTAGATCAAGAAGAGAGCCTTTTTATCCCTCGTTCTTAGGTCTCTTGAAGCCGCCATCTCTTGTCGGGTTCATCATATTATTGCTCGATCAAATCTCATGCATCTTGGGAACCAAGCAATGCCTTCATTTGAATACTCCAATTACCATGGTTGGTATTGGTGAGGCAAGGAATAAGAAATTGGAAGCAAGTGGTCATTGGCTCTGTCCTCTTGTTCGGGTTCATCATCCTTTATTACATAAGACTATGACTCTTGAAGTCTGGGTCTTGATTCAGTCATTGCATATTCATTCATTAATGTACATTGTTTCTATGAGCCTAGATACGTTTTAACTTTCAACACATACTACCCAGGGAAGCTGCACCTTGAGCCTATGCATTTTCTCAATCTATCAATTCAATCTCTCCCCGTCATCATAATCCTCAAGATTGACAAAATCCCGAATGCATGGCGAATTCCATAAATTGGGTGTGAGTGTCACGCCCCGTCTTTGCTTTCTCTTCATCTTCCTCTGCTGATACCCCAATCACCTCGCCCCTGTGTTCTCTTCGCTCCAAGTCAAACCAAAATCCTCTCCCTACTCTTCTTCCTTACAAGGTTCACTTCTTCTAGTCCTTTCTCATTTTCTCCTAAACTTATTTTTCTTTATATGTTGACTTATTTTGCATATTCTACTTCCCAATTCGAGTCGTAATGATCTTCAAAGAAACCCCATTTCTTCTCTCACCATAATTTCTCATCTTTCTTTTTTTTAGGTTTTGACTTTATTTGTGTTTGCAGATTTCATATTCTCATATTCAGTGCCGCCGCTTTCGGCCTTTGGGTATTCAGTGCCATCGCGCAAGTGGAATGACGGAGGAGAAGCCCGTTGCAGACAACAGAATGCTTGTATGTTTTCTTTTTTCTTGTTTTGGGATTTGTTTACGGTGTTGTTTGAGGTTGTGGGATAATTTATTTGATGGGTTTTGTGTAAATTTCAGGTCTTTGTTCCTCCCCATCCATTAATCAAGCACTGGGTTTCTGTCTTGAGGAATGAACAGACCCCTTGCCCAATTTTTAGTGAGCTTCGTTTTCCAAAATATCTGTGATTTCTGCTGTTTCTTGGAGATTGATTTTTTTCCCCTTCCCAATGATGATTTATTAATTTGTACATTTAGCTATATTTGATTAAAAGCATGGAAAGCATGTTTTTCGTCTGCTCAATTAATAGGAGAAGGGGAAATGGGGCTTCAACTTAATAATAAAAGCATGGAAAGGGGGAGCCTGATTGTTAGGATGAGTGATTGGCCTCGTATCCTTTAGGTGCTTCATTTTCTCGTCGAAGCCCGGTTGATGAATCAAATGATATCAAGATTGCTAAGCAATTTGAGCGTTTAATGGTTTTTGGGTTGTAATACCCCACACTTTTATGTGGATTTATAATGAATTTATGATGATTATTTGACTTTTGGTTTTTTCACTTTTTCGGTTTTGGCGGCCGATTTTTAGAACGCCAAATTAGACAAAACTGATTTTTAGAACGATTAGGCATAAATCGCGGTGGTAGGACACCTTCAAGCGATTAATCGGCCGCTAAGACCAATTTTTAGAAAAGTGATGAAAAGTGTTAGAGGAGGCTTGTACCTCCTTTGGTTTATATGAGGTAGTTACCTCTGATTTGACTCAGGTGCGGTGTTTATGAGATATCTTGTTACCTTGGGTTTTTCATTGGTATTACCACGTGTTCCATCTTTTCCTTCGGCCAGCTTAAGCGGTAGTTGCATATATGGTTTTGATTAGTCCATGTTTTATCGATTGTTTCCGGCCATCGGACCGTATTGGTGTTTCTACTCTTTATGGACTATTTCATGGAAGATTGAGACATATTTTATTGGCAGATTTACTCTACTCTATGAGTAGTAGAGTACCTTTATGAGTTAATGATCTTATTCCTTCCTTTTGTTAAAATAAGATTTTTATTTAGAAGGCTTTTATGTGAGGCTTGTTACCTCTATTTTAAATGATGTAAGGCTTGACACCTCTGTTTTAGCTCATATGAGGCTCGTTCCCTCTATGAGGTTTGATTGGTCATTTGACCTGTCATGCAGGCTTATTAGCTTTGAGGAGTTTTAGTTGGATGTTTCATGGCTTGCAGGCTTTATAGCCTTTGAAGATTTTACAGGCAAAATTTGGATTTGATTTTCAATTCTTTGGAGTTCTTCTCTTCAGTTCTTAGCTTTTAGAGAAATAAAGGCCACCTACGGGTGTCACAACGTCCTTAGGTCAATCCGTTTACGGCGGAAACACTAGGACGATTCCTCTTGGTAATACATGACCGTGGGTGTCATACCGGATTGTATATCAAGTTGGCGTTATTGGGATATCCTAGCTGTTGTGATTTTTATATATGGCAAGATCCAGTCTTATATCCATTATCGATTCTTATCCATGACTTTAGAGAGATTTCTCTTGGTTTCTCAGATGCCAAGACATTTCTGTTTGTGTCTTTTGTTGACTCGTGATTTATATGATTTCAGTTACGGATCTTTTGTTGACTCTTGTGATTTATGATGGTTTCAGATATTATGACATTTTGACTTTATGGGCGTTGTATGGCCCTTGTGGATTTCATCACTTTGATATGTATGTTTTTTTAAAACATGGTTGATGTTTATTATCGTTGGTATTTCTTATAGTTTGCACGTCTTCTCATAAAGGATTTTAGTACAGTTTATGATGCGTGGTTTGAAACTTGTGCGTTTCAGTTTACCATTCATTTCTTCGACTATGTCATTTGCCTTTCTATATCTATTTCATCTCACCAGTTAGTGATGACTGATGAATATTACCCTTACTTGTTTTGGCAGGAGATTTCGTTGTTTGCTTAAGACGGATGCTGCGGACAGACAATGTTGCCTCTAGGATGTTTTTATTCTTCTTGGTTTTGCATCCACTTTCATTTTATTTTGTTTTCCTTAGGATGATGTTCATGCCCAAGAGGTTGTATGTATATCATTTTAATATTTTAGTTATTTTGATGACTTGGTGTTTCTCCATGTTTTGGAGTGGATTTTTTTATTCATTTTGTTTTGGATCCATAGGCTCCAATGACCCGTGGATTACTCCATGGGTTATTACCGGTATCACCCGGTTTCGGGTGTTATATTGGTGATATCAAAGCGGGTCGGTTCGTTTTGGACCCGTTCATTCCGTTTTGATTTTTGAGCTTTGATTTTTGAGTCTAGCTTTTACTTTTATTAGAGGCATCGTCTCCCAGTATCCAGTGAGTTTGTTCTTTTGCTTTACGTACTCGATTTTATTTATGTATTTCTAGTGCTTTCCTTGTGTATGATTTATTAGCGTTGGTTTGATTTTATTGTTGATTTTCACTCTACTCTTCTTAGTAGGTTGAGTTTTCATGATTTGAACATTGATGAGGATTTTATGGACTTAGAGTCTTGTGACTCTTGTATTGTTAGTATTCTGTTTTGGTATTGGTATGACATTGATGGATATATGTTTTGATATAGACATTATGATCCATGACTTGATTCTTGGCAGAATCTCTTAGTTGTTTTGGCTTGTTGCCTTTAGAACATTTATTTCTTGTGAAGGTTTTTTCTTCAGTTTTACGTATATGAGTTGGATTTGATTTGATTTGGTAGGGATGACGATTTGAGCTATGACCAATCGATTTTACTGATCATTTGATGATTTTTCTTTTTATGATTTTGATTTTTGATTGAGGATGTTAAAGATTTAAGATTGTCATGACTCGATTATATTTGAGATTTGAGATTTTTGATATTATGAGATATTTCTTATTTCCCATATTTGCTTATGCTGTTGGGATTTGAACAACATAGACATTTCCAGGATTCCTCGTATATTTTTATGTTATCGAATTTGATAGAATCTATGGATTTTTAGGAATTGCATGAGTTTTTCTTTTTACATGTTTATTCCATTTATTCATGGTAGTGATTTAGCTTCTGATTTCTTCACTTGGACTTAGACCTTCGGCTTTGTGGTCCTTCTTGTCGAGGAGTTCAGTGTGTGTTTGAGGTTGTAAATCGGCTTTTGGGTTCACAGTTGATGCCTTCCTTTTGTTGAGGTTTGTGATAATTTTGTGGTGTGACTAGCTAGCTCAACATCAGGCAATACTAGATTGTTTTTAGAGGAGAGTTTTATTTTCTAGACCGATGGATCAGTTGTTGAGTAGTTAGTGATGAGACCAGACATCCTTTTGCCATGATTTTAGTTTCTAGATTGGTGATCTTCTGAGGATGAGTTGTTTGAAATTCCTTACGACTGTTGTTGATTGATGTGATAGTAGAGATGGAGATGTTCCTGTTGTGATTGAGTTCACAATTGTTGTTCTGAGGATTTTCCTGGGCTATCAACGGACAGGGAAGAGGCAGTTGTCTTTGACTGGAAGCCTGATATAAGGTTTTTTTCCTTAAGGCAACGTTCAGGATGACTCTTGATGATTGAGAGAGTTTCTTGGTCAGTTGTAGGGGTTTTTGAAGATGGTTCCCTTAGGACTAGTGCTTCACTGTGGGGAGTTCCTGTGTTGTGTGATGATGATGGATGGATCTATGAGACTCGGTACGGATTACCGAGTGATCTTTAGAAGATATTCCTTTGTGACTAGGTATTCTTTACCTAGATGGATGATCTTTTGACCATTTGTTAGTACTCGGGTTTTTTCTAGATTTGACTTGAGGTTTAGGAATCACCATTTGAGGGTGTTTGAGATAAATCTTGCAGTGATAGTTTTCTGTGCTTAGTTGGGACATTTTGGGTTTGTCATGCTTCGGTTTCACTTTTGCACTTATTGCTTAAATGGACAGGACACATAAGGTGTTGGATCCTTTTGGAACCGTTCCACTGTGGCGTTTAGAGATGACGTGTGATCTGTTTGGGGAGTAGAGGGATTTTGATGAGTTTTCGAGACTGACGTTGCTGGTCTTGAGAGAGATACAATTTACGTCGAGTTCTTGGTGTGAGATCTGGATTGATAGAGTTTTTTTCATTGGTCATGTGATTGATGATGATGATGATGATGTATGGATTTGGATGAGAGTCGAGACATGTAGAGAGTTGGTTGAAATTTATGACTATATGAGATCTATAGTTTCTTGGATTTGGCAGGATTCTACGGATGTCTGGAAGGGTATTGTTGCCCTTGCTTTACCTTTCACTAGTCTCTTTTGGATGACAGTGATGTTTTTGTGACGAACACTTGTGAGCATAGCTTTATGGCGCTGATTTTGAGATTGAGGGGTTGGCTTGAGTTTGGCGTGTTCTCCCTTTAGTTAGTTGTGTTTGGAGACTTTAGGAGGCTGAAGATTCAGCTGGTTTAGTGTTCTTATTAATGTGGGTTTGTTTTTGTGATGTTTGATTAACTTTGTTGGATTGGATCGGTTTAGGACCATCGACCGATGATTGATTCTAGTGGGTCGAGCTCGACTTGTCTGGTGAGAGTGAGTTTCACTTTTTTGTTCGGGATGAGGTTTTAAGGTCGATTTTTAGTGAGTTGATTGTTTTAAACTTTGGAGGTTTCGGATTTTGTTTGGAGGGATTTCTTCGGGATTGTTTCCTCTTAGTTCCTTTTGAGGTGCACGACTTCGGTGTTCGATGCCTAGGATGTTTGTGCAGTTTGATACATGTGACAGGTTTTGAACCAACGGCGGTTCAGGAGGTTTTGGCTTTGAGTAGTAGCTTGTGAAGATTTTAGACAATAGATAGACGGTTCGAGGATCTTGTTTGTTTTGATGTAGAGGTTTGGTGATGCTTTTCGAGGTGGAAGAGTTCCACTGGAGAGAGTGAGGAGATAGCGGGATCTTCCCTCATTTGTTTTCGTGAGTTTTCCGCATTGTTTTTACGAGGTACCATCATTTGATTTGATTTTGGTACCTTCTTTCGATTTCGAGTACGAAATCTTTTCAAGGGGGTTAGGATGTAATATCTGCACTTTTAATTGGATTTATAATGAATTTATGATGATTATTTGACTTTTGATATTTCATTTTTTCAGTGAATAGTGTTTTTATGAATAGTGATTTCGTATTCTGTATGGGATTTTGGTCGATTTTTGTATCGGGCATCGGACGGAGTCATTTTTGATACAGTTGTGACTGTCTCGATGAGATTTGAACTTTAAATACCACATTAATATACTTCGTCATAGCGGATTTGGATGTGTTGGACTTTTTGTGAATGGACAGTTTTTACCGTTTCGAATTTGGGGTCATTATGACCGTGTTGTGATTTCGCGATTTTTGGTGGTAAGTTTGTGCTTGTCGTATGAGAGTTCCACACGTAAGATATGTTTCGAGGATGTTAGTGTAGTTAGAGAGTGGTTAGAGATATGCGAGTGGATGTATTAATGGATTTTTCCTTAGGTTACTTGTAGAAATAGGTTTGTGATGTATTAGAGATGATTTTAGGCTTTCATCTACCCACCTTTGCCATTTCCCACGCGAGATTGAGAAAGAAAGGAGAAGGAGAGGAAGAGTGCTCTTGAGTGAAGTAGATTTTTGGAGAAATCCATCATTCCCACTTGATTTCTCCTTGTGATTCTTGTTGGTTCTTCTTGTGTTTGCTTGAGGATCATTCTTGACAGTCGGAGTTGGATCATCTCCTCTTTTTCCTTGTGATCTTGAGGTAAGTTCTTGGGTTTTTTGATTTCTAGATTATTCTTAGATTGGATGGATTATTAGTATGTCGGTCTTTTAATTTAGGATGTTTTGAAGGCATTGATTGATGTAGCATGTTTTGTGACTTGTGGGAGGTGTTTATGTTTTGTTTTGGTGATGTTTGGTTTTGTTCGAGTTTGGGAAAAAATTTTAGATTTCTGCAGATGTCGTCTGATTGATGTCCGGCTGGAGGTATGTGGGGCATGCATCAGTTCTATCCATAGCGAAACCGGACGTCCGGTGCTGACTGGTTTAGTCCTTTGAGCTTCTTTTGAGTTTTCGACCTTTGGAATTGTTCTGGAGAGGGTCGGGATCGACCCTAGACTCGTCTTGGATGACCTTTGAGGCATAGTTTTGAGATGATTTGAGTTGGTAGCGTGTTGGTCGATAGTTTACCGTTTGAATGAATTTTGAGACTTTTGTGCCACATTACGTGTCAAGGACCATTGGTGAGACTGTTGATCGACTTGTGCTTGAATAAGGGTTCAGTTGGTGTCGTGTGACCTCGTTTACTCAGGTGAGATGTGATATAAGATGGTTGGTACGTGAGTTTTTAAATACTTATTGAGTTCACCTGTTTTACATACGGTCGGTATATACCGTAGTTGCATTATAGTTTTGGACAATTCCATGATTGTTTATGTACGATTTAGACCCTCGGGTCATGTTGATTTCCTTGCCTTGCGTGGACTTCTCATTCTTTATTTCATGGACTTGTATTATTAGATTTTATTCATTCTTATGAGTTGGAGATTTTAATTAAAAGTGTTATACGAGGCTTGTACCTCCTTTGGTTTATGTGAGGTAGTTACCTCTGATTTGACTCAGGTGCGGTGTTTATGAGATATCTTGTTTCCTTGGGTTTTTCATTGGTATTACTACATGTTCCATTTTTTCCTACGGCCAGCATAAGCCGTAGTGCATAAATGGTTTTGATTAGTCCATGCTTTATCGATTGTTTCCGGCCTTCGGTCCGTGTTGGTGTTTCTAATCTTTATGAACTATTTCATGGATGTTTGAGACATTTTATTGGTAGATTTACTCTACTCTATAAGTAGTAAAGTACCTTTATGAGTTAATGATCTTATTCCTTCCTTTTGTTAAGATGAAATTTTCATTTAGAAGGCTTTTATGTGAGGCTTGTTACCTCTATTTTAAATGATGCGAGGCTTGTCACCTCTGTTTTAGCTCATATAAGCCTCGTTTTCTCTATGAGGTTTGATTGGCCGTTTGACCTATCCTGCAGGTTTATTAGCCTTGAGGAGTTTTAGTTGGATGTTTCACAGCCTGTAGGCTTTATAACCTTTGAGGATTTTACAGACAAGAGATCTGGATTTGGTTTTCAAGTCCTTGAAGTTCTTCTCTTCAGATCTTAGCCTTTAGAGAAATCCAAGTCACCTACGGGTGTCACAACGTCCTTAGGACAATTCGTTCGTGGTAGAGAGATTAGGACAGTTCCTCTTGATAATACATGACTGTGAGTGTCATACCGGATTGTATATCAAGTTGGCGTTATTGGGATATCTTAGCTGTTATAATTTTTATATATGGCAAGATCCAGTTTTATATTCATTATCGATTATTGAATATGGTTTTAGAGATATTTCTCTTGGTTTCTCAGATGACGAGATATTTCTGTTTATGGGTCTTTTGTTGACTTATGTGATTTATATGATTTCAGTTACGGATGTTTTGTTGACTCATGCGCTTTCTGATGGTTTCATATATTTTGACATTTCGGCTTTATGGGCGTTATACGGCCCTTGTGGATTTCATAAATTTAATATGTATTTTTTTAAAAAAAAACTAGCTGATGTTTACTATCGGTGGTATTTTTTATAGTTTTACACCTCTTCTCATTAAAGATTTTAGTATAATTTATGATGTATGGTTTGAAACTTGTGCGTTTCAGTTTACTATTCATTTCTTCGATTATGTCATTTGTCTTTTTGTCTCTATTTCATTTCACCAGCTAGTGTTGTCTGATGGATTTTACTCCTACTTGTTTTGGCATGAGATTTCGTTGTTTGTTTAAGACGGATGCTGCGGACAGACGATGTTGACTCTAGGACGTTTTCATTCTTCTTGGTTTTGCTTCTGCTTTCATTTTATTTTGTTTTTCTTAGGAGGATGATGTTCATATCCAAGAGGTTGTTTATCTCATTCATGGGATTGTTGCATGTATATCATTTTAATATTTTATTTTAGTCATTTTGATGACTTGGTGTTTCTCCACCTTTTGGAGTGGATTCTTTTATTCGTTTTGTTTTGGTTCCATAGGTTCTAATGAGCAGTGGATTACTCTACGGGTTATCGTCGGTGATATACGGGAAAAAATCCCCTAGACACGTGGACAAAAGGACACGGGAGGCGACCGGGTTCGCAGGGGTATCGATTTGATAACGAATGGACCGGTTCTGGCTAAGATGATCAGCCCGGGTGATCAGCCCGGGTGATCAGCTTGGCCTTGTTCCTTAGCCATTATCATGACTATCTTTGACAGGCAGGAGAGATCTGCCCGGGTGATCAGCTCGGGTGACCTGCCCGGGTAATCAGCCCGGGCTCCCACACTTAACCATTCTCATGGCTATCTGTGACAGGCAGGAGAGATCTGCTCGAATGATCAGCCCGAGTGACCTGCCCGGGTGATCAGCCCGAGCTCCAGCACTTGGCCATTTCTTGGCCAGCTTTGCTGACCAAGGGTGATCTGCCCAGGTGATCAGCCCGGGCTCCAGCTTACTTGGACATCTCTTGGCCATACCTGGCCAAGAGTGATCTGCCCGGATGATCTGCTCGGAAGACCTGCCCGGGTGATCTGCCTGGGCCAGCTCTGTTCCTTGGCCAGCCTGCCTGCCAAGGTTGCACAGCCCGAGTGCACAACTCGGGTGCACAGATCGGCCGGGCAGACTGGGGGTATATCGGTAATCCGATAATTTCTCCTCCTACCCATTTCTCCTTGCCTATAAATATGAGACCCTCCCTAACCCTCCAGGTATGTGATTTCTTTCGATTTCCACACCTTTTTTCAGTCATAAACTTGATTTCATATCTTGACTTCCTTGACTGACTTAAGCATCGGAGCGGTCGTCCCGGGCTTAAAACCTCAGGCTTCCCTCTGACGTGGTTTATTGGTTTTCCAGGTCCAAGAGTCGATATATTCATACCCGGGGCCGATTCAGCGTC
>JAOWBR010173280.1:0-11232 GCA_028571145.1 Dionaea muscipula
AGCGTTTTTTTACTGTCCATCGTCTTCTTCCCTTGGTTCATCCTCTTCTTCCCTTTTTTTTCCTCAAGATCTTGAACCTAACTTATAGTGCTACGGGTTGTGAAAGAAATTAGAGTATTTTTGAACAAATAAACATTTTAATTTATTAAAAGAAAATATTATTTAGGAATTAGGAATTTAGGAATATGAAATATTTACTTTGAATTTATTTTTTATTACAGCTTCACAACAAAAGAAGAAATAGATTAGCTCAAGAACGTTTCAATGATTTAGTGTGTGTAAAATATAATAGAGCATTGAGATGTCGATACAATCAGAGACATACCGTTGATCCAATACTTTTAGACAACATTGAGGAATCCAATGAGTTGTTACTTGGTAGATTTGATGATGATGATATTGGCAATGATTTGGTATTTGAAGATGATTCTTTGACTTGGGGAGCTATTACTAGAGCAAGTGGAGCATTGGAATCTCCTTACTATACAAGAAGTAATGTAATTACGGTATCAAATTCTAGAGATGCAAATATAATTAGGAGAGGTAAAGGAGCTAATGCTTTGCACGTGGAGGTGGAGGTAGTTGATGAGGACATATCCGAGGATGAACAAGATATTGAGATTGATGGTGCGGATGTTGAATTGAATGTTGATGATCTTTTTACACTTCGTGACACGTGATGGTGAAGATATTGGGATTAATCTTTTTTTGTGCTGACTAATTACCACGTTATGTTTTTATTGTATTATTTTTAAAATTTTAATAGACAATTAGTTATTATTTTTTATATTTTAAATTTTTAATTACTGTTCAATGTTCATATTTATTTTTAGAATATCTTTTTTTTTTACGCCTCGCTTCGATCAGGCGCGCGCCTACGCCTTGCGCTTAGGCTCCACGACCCTTGTGCGCCTCGGTGCGCCTTGCGCCTTTTAAAACACTGATGCCATTTTTTGACAGCATCTCTGGGTTGATTACAATGACGACGACGACGACGCCATTTTCCACTAAATAGGGTCGGTCACACGTATCCGTAGGATACGTGCACATAAGATCCGACAATTATAATACGTTAGTTGTCGGCTACATAATACGCACTGCCCTAACCTAATAAAAAAATTAGATTTGAGCTAAAGAGAGAGAGAGAGAGAGTCCAGTGCCACAGGGTAAAAACACTGTATGGTAATCTATAAACTACATCAACAAAGGCAACAAATAAAGTCACACATACTGGCCACAGAGCCCAGTGCCAATTTCCAAGTTTTCGTGCTGCTCTTATCCAGTGTTTTAAAAGGAGTGCCCCTCAAGCGCAAGGCGCACCCAGAGTGCCTCACATACCTCCAGGCAAGGCGCGTTCGATCAGGCGCACGCCTATACGCCCCGGGCACGCGCCTGAGGATCAGGCTCCGGCGCAATGGTTTTAACTTTTTTTTTGACCTAAAATTTTTTAGGTTAAAGTTAACAATTTTGTAATTAAAAAAAAAAAAAAGAGGAGATGATTTATTTGAGGGATAGGTGAGAGAGGAGAAGAAGAGGAGAAGGTCGAAGCCCAGACCGTCGCCCCAACCAATCTCTATCCTCTAAGTATATGTATCTCTAGACATCAAGTCCTATACCTGAAGGTCGAGGGGGAGGTCGAAGAGCTAGTGCTTCGTTTCCTAACTTGTAGTGCTACGAGTTGTGAGAGAAATTGGAGTGCTTTTGAACATATAAGCGTTTCAATTTATTAAAAGAAAAGATTTTTTAGAAATATGAATTATTTACTATGTATTTATTCTTTATTGCACCCCTTCACAACAAAAGAAGAAATAGGTTCGCTTAAGAACATCTCAATTTAGTGTACGTGAAATATAATAGAGTATTAAGGCATCGATACATTCAGAAAGATATAATGGATCCAATTCTTTTAGACAATATTGAAGAATCCAATGAGTGGTTACTAGATAGATTTGATGACGATGAGAATGATTTGGTATTTGAAGATGATTCTTTAATTTGGGGAACTGTTGCCAGAGCAAGTGGACTATTTGGAACCTTTTTAATGTATAAGGACTAATAGAAGGTGTTGAATTGAGTGTTGGCAATCTTTTTTCACTTCCTGATGAATGATGGTTGAAGACTTTAATTTTTTTAGATTTCACAAATCATTTTTTAGTTTTGTTATTCACTTAGATTATATTTGTATTATGTTATATTATTATTGTATTATTTTTTTTAACTATATTAGATAATTAGAAACTTATTTTTTTATTTTTAATTATTATTCGATGCTCATATTTATTATTAGAATTTTTGGTTTTTTATTTTTTTATTTTTTTGCGTCTAGCTTCAATCAGTCGCGCGCCTGCGTCTTGCGTCTAGGCACCACGACTCGTGCGTCTTGCGCCTTTTAAAATACTGCGCATAAGTTTAAGTGTCTAGGATCCTTTATACAAGATAATGGGAAGATTGACGCGTACGTAACCCATAGGATTAATATGGGTTAACAGAAATAGAGAGTCATTTCGACTGTTCTGTGTGATAGGCGAGTACCTCTTAAGTTGAATAGTGAATTTTAACGGATTGCGATTTGACCCGCGTCTTACTGTACGAGATAGAATGTTGGCCGATCAAGAAGAGTTACGTAGAGAGGATGACCGTGGCAGAGATGCGTAGTATGTTGAATTAGATATGTGAAGTTACTCGTAGGGAGTGGATAAGAAATGAGGATGACCGTGGCAGAGATGATCGTGGCAGAGATGCGTAGTATGTTGAATTAGATGTGTGAAGTTACTCGTAGGGAGTGGATAAAAAAATAAGGAGATTCATCGGCAAATTGGGGTGGCTGATAAGATGAGAGAGACGTTTATGTTGGGCAGGTCACTTATTGGGGAAACCGTCAGATACGCCGGTTAGGAGGGTGAAGTTCATTGTGTTGGATGGCAAGAGGAGCATGGGGCATCCGAAGAATTCGTGGTATGAAGTGATCCGTACGGACCTTGATATGTTATAACTGCATTGGACAGAATGAAAGATACAAATACGGACGGTCGACCCCATTTAGTGGAAAGTAGGCGTGATAGAAGTCGCAGAAAGCGTTGGATATTGGGATTAAGTCTTCGTGGTTTGTATGAGTGACTTTGCTGGTGACCATATTCTTCATTATTATAAGTTTATGCATGATTATTATAGTATAGTTATTGGATTTGTGATTTATAGGTGACTGACTCCCCGTTTTACTTATATCCGTGACTTTTATTGTTATGTTTCTATTTATTCTCATACGACTGTTATAGTGTTATTTATTAGTGTATGACAGGCTTACATTTGATATCTATTTATTATTTTTATTGTGATATTGTTTATTATGATTGTTCTTGTTTTTTATTTTTATTTTTTTTGTTTGCTCAAACCTAATCCTCTAATTCGGTTAGGACAGTACGTTGTTGATAACCGACAACCAACACACTAATATTGTCAGATCTTATATACATATATCCTACGGATACATGTAATCGACCCTACCCAGTGGAAGGTGGTCATGTTGTTGTTGTCGTTGTTGTTGTAAGTAAATGGGTTGGCACGACACGGCCCAATTTAAAGAAGGAACGGCACGACACGACACGACACAATAAAGGAAGCAAAAAGACGCGATACTATATGACATGATTAAGTAAACGATCTGTCACGATAAAGTGAATTGACCCAATACAATACGTTTAAAGCACAACACGACATGATATAGTAAAATAAGCACAGAACAGCATGACGTGACACAGTCACACAGAAGTTAAATGACACAACACGATAAAGTAAACAAAAATGTACGGCACGACATGATATGATATAATTGAGTAAACGGTCCATCACGACACGACACGATTTAAATGATGCGTTACAATACGATAGAGTAAAATGACTCAGCAGGGCATACTTAAAGAATGTCATAACACGACATGGCACGACACGATAAAGTAAAATAGGTAGAGAAAGATACGGCACAGAATGAAAATTGAATAGTACGGTATGACACGTTTGACACCGAACACAATTGTTCTCCTTGCATGCGTACGTCTCGCATTTTCTTTACCAATATCCAATTGAAATTGCCAGACAACCATTTTTCTCCAGCGTGTTCTAAAATTTCCGGACTTAAAATTGGCACTCCATTTGGGCCCACTACGTTGTTAAGTCTTATCTTGATGTTACTGCACCTCCTACAACTTGATGCGTGATATATGCTTATATACTTGTTAGTGTTTGCCTACTCTTCTTTACTAACTTCTAAATTACCAATCTCAGCCATTTTCGTTTTGGAATTTTCTTGAAGTTGCCCATCTCTCATTGATGTTCTCATCATTAACAAGAATTATGTTCCCCTTTGTTACACTAAGAGCATCTTTATTGGTACAAAAAAATTATGGAGCAAAATACTCCAAAAGTTGAGGTGTAAATTGAGTTTTGGAGATTTTTAAAGAATATAAAAAAAATAGGGAGAAAAAACACCGTAGCTCCGCAGTGGTGTTGTGTATTTTTTTTTTCCCGCTCTTCCTTTTTCTGTCACATTCCCTCTCTTCCTTTTCCCTCACTCTTTCTCTCTCCTCCATTCCCCTCACTCATTCTCCAGCAACCTGGATCGTAGTCTGGATCTGTCCAGCAGATTCCCCGGCAACCGGAAAAAAAACCCATCATTTCTTGCACCAATGTGAACCAAGAGGAAATAAAAAACTGGAAAAAACTCCAAAAATCTGGTTTGTGTACCGATAGGATGCTCCAAATAAAACGAAGTCCCTGCCACATTTATCCTGAGCTCACCAGAGCCTGTAAATACCCTTGGATAGAGGATGTTCTGTCATGTTCATTGTCGAGAAAGAAAGACTCGAGCTCTGTTTGGCAATACTTTTTTGTTGGTTGTTTATTGTTTTATTGCTTGTCTGGGTATAAAAGGGCAATGAAGCTATTAGTTTTTAAGGAAGGTCCAGTGTTGAAATAAAAGCTTAAAAGAAAAACTAGTTGAATAAGCAAAAATGGAGCAGCAAAATACTGCTCCCAATAGACTTTCAACCATATCAGAGTTTGAAGAAATGATTGAGCACGGTTTAACAAAGAGACATGGTGAAATGTGCCTGTAGACACATCAAAGACCAAGAGTTTCATTTACCAAAAAGGTCAAGGGTGTGTTTGATTTTTCTATAGTAAAATGAGGGATAATTAATAATGAAGGATAAAAAGTGGGATCTTCGATTTTCACAGAAGCCGAACAGGGGACAAATGCTTCTTTTCTTCCTTTTCCAGACCGTGGGATATGCTATACCATACATTAGTGGGTATTTCTTTTCCTTCGTTTCTGCCAGAAAAGAAGAAGCTGGATTATTAGTTCCATCAAAACATGTGAAAATCAAACGACGGATAAGATATACACCAGATAATTAATCCTATCCCCCATGCCTTATCCTTGAATCAAATAGGGCCCAAGAGTTTCTATAAGCGATTTAAATGTGCCTCCCTCCCTCCTTCCCTCCCTCCATTTCTCTCTCTCAAATGTTTTGAACTGATCAATTGTTTGCTTTATTTTGGTAGCATTGTCTTTTGAGATCGATTGGATAACGTATTAAATCAAGGGATATTGGTTATGACGGGGATAAGATAAGAGAAAGTATTATATTTGAAGGGTGAGTGATATTTTTAGAGTAGAGATTAAACAGTTGATGGTTTGGATAGAGAAAGATAAGGAGAGTGAGCCCACATTGATATGAGTAATGATATGTTAATATAGATGTATAAGGTTTAGCGAGCCACAAGCTTAGCAGAACATATGGCACCCTAGGTGGCATATTTTTAGAAATAATACGTCCATATTCGCTAATACACATTGTCATTTTATCATTGTCAAACCATGCTATAGGTGGGCCTCACCCCTTATCCCCCTTCTCAATTTTTTTTTTGTCTCCGTACAAGCAAGCCCTTTTTTTAAAAAAATAAGAAGAAGAATATCTAGTTTTTCTCTCAGTACTTTGCTCCTGATATGTCGTATGATATCTAAATATCCTTCCTTGACAGGCCAATCTTGCATTTTGTGCCATCCGAGACAGAAAAGTCATCGGCAAGGTTTTGATTGTTTTTGATGGAGATAATGCCACCAGAGCCAAGCTATAGCCTGTGCAACGGGCTAAAGTTCAAAGCTGAAGCACTTATTTGTGAATGTTGATACAGCAAGGAAAAAGGAAAAGGAAAATCTAAGGAAGGTGGGTCCATTCTCATCCTTCTAGGTATCCACACTGTCATCTACCCACCATCAATCTCAACAAACCACCTCATCTTCCCCGTTGTTTCCTTATTGGATTTTCTTGCAGGAATAATTATAACTTAATGGTTCTGCATACACACGTTCCTTCTCTTAATAGTAGTGCAGGGAACCTTGTGTGTAGTGGTAGCCAACTTCAAACATGTTATGGTTTCATGTTTTAGTATTAGGCAGACGTAGTAGTATATGAATGTTTCCGTTATGTAAACTTGCTTCTACTGGTTAAATGGAGATGTCAGGAAGTGTTAAAACCTGAAAATATTTCGGACGGAAAAGAACCCCTCTAATAAATAAAAAATATTGAGGGTGTGTTTGATAATAATGTTCACGTGGGATAAGAAAATGATATCCATATTTAAACAAATAAGTTTGATTTCATTGTTTACATGGGAAATGATTTCCCTCATGCGGTCATGCCCTATTCCCTGTAAATATATGGAATATACAATACCGGTCTTCCCATGGTATTGTATATCCCGCATATGGTGGATATGGGAGAATGGGTTTTTTTGGCTAACTTTTTCGACGAATTTTTTTCGATCAACTTTTCCGACGAATTTTTTTCGACTAACTTTTCCGACAAATTTTTGAAGGCGAATATTTTTCAAAGAAATTTTTTTCGTCGAACTTTTTCCAACGAATTTTTTTCATTGAACTTTTTCCAACGAATTTTTTTCATTGAATTGTTTCCGATGAACGTTTTCCGATGATTTCTGGGTGAAATTTTTTCCGGCGAAATTTTTCATCAAATTTTTTTCTTACAAACTTTTTTTGGCGAACTTTGTCCAGTGAATTTTTCACGGCGAACTTTTTTGAACGAATTTTTTTGGCGAATTTTTTCCTACGAAATTTTTTCGACGAACTTCTCTGGACAAATTTTTTTCGACGAATTTTTTCCGACGAATTTTATCTACAAAACAAACAAGTTTGTAAAATCAACACATTACATAACTTATCCAACTCACTATCCAATCATTACTTATCCCACTTCTTATCATCTATCATTAATTATCCTTCATTTATCTATAGGAAAATCAAACACACTCATAGTAGAAAAAAGTGTCGCTCAACAAAATGACAGAAAACCCTATCACTCCAATGGAGGTTGGGAGGTGTTTTATTAATTGATAATGGGTCACTTGGGCTCTAATTCTAATACATGGTGATAAGCCCAAGATTGAAACATAAGATAACTCTCAACAAAAAGAAATGCATAAATCTAGTAGTTTCAATAGGGAAAACCATACTGGTACTTTATTCTAAAACCATGCACATAAAACAACAGGAAGTTCCTGTGGGATTTGTGATGTTTTTAATCTAAAGTCTGGATTTTAATGTTTTGGGTTTGCTATTGGTTTCTTGTTCGGTTTTGGACCTTTGGTATTACTTTCTATTTATTCTGATCTTATTAATTACTGTTGTTCTGGTACTATTGTGTGAATTTTTTCTATTTATTAGAGATGTTAAGCTTGTTTAAGAAATCATCGATTCATCATCCTTGTAAGTTTGGTCGGCCATGTGAAGACATTTAATTATGCTATTAAATAATGCCAGAGATCTGATGCTTCATATGCATGACATGCTGTATAGGACACAGATTAAAGCATTGTGGTCAACCTGCAAACAGTGGGTTGGAAATAAGCATTTTTGTCGACTATTTCTTACTTGTAGATGTTAAATAGAGACTGCCACATTATTAATTGTTCGAATTTCTCAAGTTTTGTTATTGGTATATCGCAGATTATTCTCCATGGATGGTGGCTTATCACAAAACTATTCTGGAGAAAGTATTGTCGCGAAATCACCATCTACTGATGTTGGTGCCCGAACTACCCAAAGAGTTATAAATGAGGCTACCGATGAGCCACTACTAGAGGAACTAGTTGTTGTTGAGGATATACATAAAGATGTTGCTCCTAGGAAAAGAAAATTCACTTCTGAGGTTTGGAATTACTTTTCTAGAGAAACTGTTGTTGACTCTAAGAAAGGGGGCATTCCTGTAATCAAGGCAAAATGCTATGCGATGCTCGGAGGTGATCCTAAAAATGGAACAACACACCTAAAGCATCATTTGGACAGATGTCCAAGAAAACATGTCACGATTGATATTGATCAGCAGCTTTTGAAGGATGCATTAAGTACCTCCATGGATGGAAGCATAACCTTTGAAAACTTTTAAGTTTAATCAAGAAAACTCTAGGAAAGACTTAGTTAACATAATTGTTTTGCATGAACATCCACTTTCAATTGTCGACCAGTTGGGTTTTAGGATCTCTGTGTCTAGTTTAAATCCACTCGTTAAGATGATGTCTCGAAATACATTGAAGAGTGATATACTGAAAAATTTTGAAAGTGAGAAGTTAGGTTTGAAGAAGTTTCTACAACGTTTAAAGTGTAGAGTTGTCATCACAACTGACATGCAGACAACTTCAAATCAAAGGGATATATGGCCATTACAACACATTTTATTGATGATAATTGGACTTTAAGGAGCCGCATTTTGAGGTAAATGCCTTTATTTGTTTATGTGAAGGTTTCATTTGCCTTCATTTACCTTTATTGCAGATTGTGGCTGTACAAATGTTAGTTTCATTTTAATGTGCCTTTCTTTTGTTTTTATTTTTTTGTTCTATTAATTGTTGAATTCTCTAGCTGGATTGTCTTCCTTTGTTTCTTCTTCATTATTATCTATTTTTAACAATATTAGATTCTTATAGGATAATACACGATTTCGACAATTCATGTGTACTTTTGACAATATTAGATTCTTATATGTGCCATGCCCTCATACAAAGGATGCAATTATTAAAGTATTGGTTGGTGCTTTGTTTAAGTACAACCTTGAACGTAGGATTTCTTCAGTTACACTTGACAACTATACAACGAATGACGAGGTCATGGACTTGTTGAGGGAAAAGTTTGATCCTATTTCACTTATTTTCGATGGTCAACTTTTGCTTATGAGATGTGGTTCGCATGTGATTAATTTGATTGTAAAGGATGGGTTAGAAGTGATCAAGGATGGAATTGAAAGGGTTCAAGATTGTATTGCTTTTTGGACATCAACTCCAAAAAGAGTTGAAATTTTGAAGATTCCAATCGTTCCTTGGCAATTAATTGTAGTAAGAAGCTTGTTCTCGATTGCAAAACTAGATGGAATTCAACTTTTTTGATGCATCAGTCCGTTTTGTCTTACAAGACTTTTTTTCCTAGATTAAAACGTTTAAATCCAACCATGAAATTTGTTTTACCCACTGCAATGGACTGGGATGTGGGCAAGGACATTTGTGATAGATTGAAAATGTTTCATTAAGTGACAGAGTTATTTTCCGGGAGGCATTATCCAACTTTGAATTTGTTCTTCAGAAAAAATTGTGAGATCAAATTAACTTTAAACAATTGGCTCAAATCTAATGTTATGATAGTAGCCATGACGAGGAAAATGATAGAAAATTTTGACAAGTATTAGAGGGATATTAATGGTCTACTTGTTGTTGGTTGTATTTTGGATCCCAGAAATGAGTTAGAATGTGTGAAATTTTACAATAAAAAGTTATATGGAAGTGAAGCTACATATGAGATTGAGAAGGTGAAGTTGTTGTGTTATGATCTATTGAGCGAGTATAAGGATAGAGCTTCCAATGAAAACGAGAATACCATTTCTGGTTTGTCATCTTCGTCTTTTGCCCCTGGCACATATGAAGAATCTGTGAATAGGTCATCAGCTGATTCAAGCCAAAACCGACATGTACTCATTGTTTAAGCAAACAAAGAAGAGAACAGTGCCATTATTGAGTTGGATCGTTACTTGGATAATGAGAGTTTACCAGATTGTGATAGTTTTGATATCTTAAATTTTTAAAAATCTGATTTGAAGTACCCCCACATTGTGTGCTATTGCTAGAGATATTCTGGCTATTCCTGCTTTTCCAGATGCTCAGAATCTGCATTTAGCACCGGTGGAAGGATCAATATCCATCATCGTGCTCACTTTCATACGGAAACTGTAGAATCATTAATGTGTTTGCAAAATCGGTTGCAATGTGTTTGCAGAATCAATTGCAGGGACGACTTCAAGGTAATTTCTAATTCTATTTTAAGTGTTGTTTTACTGTTTAGTAATTCTTCCTAGGCTTAATATAAAGACTTTTTGTTGCTTAGTGTTTCATGCAAAAATTTCTTATTCGTATTATAAATCTATTGATGTTTTATTTGCTATTTTGTAGGAGCTTCTTTGGATAGCAATATACATGATGATAATGATGAAATGGTAGAAGGAAAAAATGGCACAAGCACAACTGTTGATGTGGTATGCACAATATACATATACCTGAATTTGCATTATAGTTTTGCTAAAAAATTTCAAATTTGTTTAAGCTGATAATTGATATCTTTCTCCTCCCCCCTCCCCCTCTCCTTTTGTTGTTTTAGGATAAAACGGTACACGAAATGTTGGAAGGTGTCAATGATTTGGAGGAATGGACAATCAATTACTAATAGATTGTGGATAGACTAGACTACTATGACCGGTTTGTATAATGTAATTAATATTCACACAATGAACTTTTATTCATATGAAATGAATAACCATTTTAATCATTATTCTTTTTGTCTTCTCTTTGCAGACCTTTCCCATTTTTGACGATGTTTTCACCTTTTGGTTGTGGCTTTATACAAGCTTGGATTTTAGATGCACCGAGCTTAATTATATGTTCTGCATAATGATGGTGCCTTCATACAAGGAGATAGATTTTTGTTCCATATTCAACTCCATTTCTAGTTTTCGGTTGAAATGGTGTAATATTTTCAATATTTTGTTCAGCTCCATTTCATACAAACGCTCATCAAGCTTGTTAATTTTTGGAAGCACTAACTTTTTGGTTTTAGTGGTGTATATTTAGATTTTTGGAAGCACTCAGCTCGATTATATGTATATCTATATCAATTGT